>KZ805679.1:9098-29319 GCA_003073855.1 Periconia macrospinosa
CATGTGCTCTCCAATCTATCGTCTACACAAATGTGAGCCCATTTACTAATGTGTTATCGCTTGCTAATGCAGATAGCTTGCCCGCTTCCTTCGATCTCTGCACTTTCCTACTTGGACTACGCTGCTACCACACGTTGCTATCTTTGTTGTGGATACAGTAGACCTTTTATTCTACCGCTATAAGTAAACCTCTTAATACTCCTTATATCAACTATACTAACATATAAAAGGCTTAGCACCCGTTTCTTACATCCAATCCAGCTTTTCGTCCTTACTATCAGCCCAATACTTTCTACCTATCTTTCCTACTGGCGATTCCAACAACACCTGAACTCAGGAGCCCGTCCCTTAAACCAAGATTATCTAAACCTTTTAAAGATATTCTTTACTACAAATACATCTGCAGCACTATGTGGGTTGTGCGGAGGATTTTTACTTCTTTTTCTACGGCCTACTATGCCGGAAAACCGCCTTCATAATATCATCTTTCTTGTATGTCTCCCCTCTTTGTATTACATAAGCTAACGAGAGCCAGGCATGCATATCCACTCAGCTAGTATGTACTCTCAGCTTTTGCTCTGGCACTATTACACGCCGAATTGTCACTCCGATCCAAGAGGCGACTCGGCGCCCTGATACAGGCAACACGGATGCCTTAGAGTTGATAGAGCGTGGAGGCCATCTGGAAATGTAGGAAAGAGATCTGTTCCCTAATCAAATTTATGCTCTGCCCTATCGTGAACCTTTTTCTAAGTCTCCATTCGACGTACATCCTGCTCCTCAATCTTGCAGGTGATTCAACATAGGCCGCGCTATGGGGACTGAATACATTTGGAGCGCGTAGTAGATTGACCTCGTAGTGCGACTGTGTCATTCAGAGTCGATATCTTCAGAGTCGATATTTAGCAGTCGCACCACCTCAAAATGCCTATTATTTGCAGCCCACAAGAGTGGGGTCTGACCGCCTAAGTCGTTGCTGTCGATATCCACCTTGCCAGTGTCAAGCAGCAGCAGCGCCACCGTAACGTGCCCATGCTGTGCGACTAATCGCCATGCGTTTAGAATTGCGCTTGCTAGAACTTCACTGTGGGCTCGTTCTCCCAGCGAGCTCACCGCATCCAGCCATTTCATTACTGTTTCTTCCCGCCCCTTAGCAGCTGCCCATGATAGCGCCGAGCTGCCACATTGTAGCACGTCGTAACGATAGAGGTGTTTCTTCGCGACAGGGTTCAGACGTGTATTAACCTGGCAGCAGGAGGTGATATCTTGGGTTGAACCCAAGTTATTAATTATTTGGAAGAGTAATTCGTTGGGAAGTTTGAGCAGCGACATCGTGACAGAGGTCACATAACATCCCTCCCTATGTCACCGGACGCACTGTGTAACCGGACGACGCTGTTGCAGCCACCTAAGTCTGAAGAATTTTTGCAACAGTGGGCTCAGTTGTTGTACAATGCAGCGTGGTATGCGTGGCAGAAAGGAAATGTAGGCGATGCAGAGAAACTGTCAGCAAAGTCAATGAAGGTTAGGAAAAAGCTTCTTGGGAAAGAGCATAGAGACACGTTAAGCAGTATGGCAATGGCAGGGCTAGCATCAAAGCTTGCAGGGTGGTGGAAGGAGGCGGAAGAGCTGGAGGTGCAAGTGATGGAGACGAGAAAGAGGGTGCTTGGGGAGGAGCATCCAGACACGCTGACCAGCATGGCCAACCTGGCGTCGACGTACAGGAATCAAGGGCGGTGGAAGGAGGCTGAAGAGCTGGGGGTGCAAGTGATGGAGACGAGAAAGAGGGTGCTTGGGGAGGAGCATCCAGACACGCTGACTAGCATGGCGGACCTAGCTTCGACGTACTTAGGTTGGTACTGTGGAACGGCATAGTTATTGTTTGATCGGTCTCACACGACGAAGAGGATTGTTTGGCGTAGAAGCTACTTTTATTTCTCACGTTTTGTTTGATTATAAGTAAGAGACACGACTCAGCCAACTTTGATCAAAAACAAGAAGAATTTAGCTTTCAACTACGATAAAGAAAGACGCAACCCATATATAGTCAAAGCAACTCATTATTGAAGACATCATCGTGAGAATAGTCTGACGGCGTCTTGAATGAAACAGGCATAATCTGGAGATTTGGATCAATGGAGACCTTCTCGAACCTTGATCCCCAATCGCAATGGACCTTTCTGCACCATTAACAGGATAGGAAAGTCTTCGAAAAATGAAGTTTCTCCGTCTTTCGCCCATATGTCGAACGTCCAAAGCAACTTCGCGACGACCAACCTCAACTCCGTCCAAGCTAATGGCTTCCCAAGGCAGGCATGGAATCCCACGCTAAACGGTCGACTGGCATATAATTTATCGTTGGCGAATTCAGCTGGACGCTCGGGAGGGGGAAGCCATCTTTCAGGCACAAAGTCGTCTGGACGGGCAAAGTATTCGGCGGATCTGTTGATTGCATAGGTACGAGCACTAAGTCGAGTCTGTGGCCAAAATTAGACCCAGAGTAAAATGGCACCTGGCATACTGAGTCTGTACTTACGCCAGCTGGGAGAAAGTGGCCACAATAAGAATCACCGCCGGGCGGTACTACGCGTGGAAGACCGCATGGAACAGGATTGCAAACTCGCAAACCCTCCTGCAAAACTGCTTCCAAGTAAGGAAGTTCCTTGATTTCGTCAATATCGATATCTTGTTGGGTCTTGAATCTTCCTCTGATCTCTTCGCAAAGCCGTTGACGGATTCGTTGATTCTTTGCGATATGACTAAACAAACCTGTCAGAACAGTAGCGCTTGTCTCGCTGCCACCGACGATGACGAAATTGAAAGTGGCCAAAACTTCTTTCCTCGACATGGTTTCGAAATTACTGTTCTTCTTCAAAAAGGCGGTCATAAAGTCTGGACGGGAAGTGTTGCTGTTGAGCCGCTGGTTAATCTTCTCATAGGCGTACGCTTGGTGCTTCATTACTCCCTTCATGATGCTTCTGGGCATGAGCCATTCCAGGGTCCACTGGAGCCACGGATAGTATCTCGGTGCTGCTGCTAGACTCATAAATTTGAGATACATGAACAAAGTGCGTACCCAATCGTGGTACTCGCCGCGGGCGAGACAGCCGAAAGGTTGGCCAAAGGATAGGTCTCCAATGACATCCATGGTAAAGAAGTTGAGCCAGTCAGTTATATTGACAGTGGATGTAGGAGATGACAGAGTGATCCGTTTCAATTGCGCCACGAGTGTGTCGGCATGGGCTTGTATGATGGGGTATTGCAGCCGCAAGGAATCTTCGGTAAAAGAGTTGGAGAGAAGGCCGCGTACCCGAGCATGGAACTTCGCATCGGTGGTTGTGATGATGTTATCAACTTCCTCGTTTGGTGCTATTTGGCGTCTCGTTAGCACAACGAAGGGCCAAATCACAACATGAAATGTTTGGATCATTTGGCGGAAAGCATACCAGCTAGGAAGGCTTTATCCCGCAAAGCTCTCTTGTGTCCACGTCGAAACATGTATATGTCGTTCCAAGCATCTTCGTTGGCAAAGGACACCTCGTCTGGCGCTAGGCGAATACAATGGCCATATTTTTCGTGGAGCTCGCGCTGTCGTTGCACCAGTCTTCCATTCACCAAAGCATAAATGTATGGTAGACGAGAAGCTGCCCACAGTTTGGGTCCGGGAAACCTTCGCGCCAAAGGGTGAAAGTATAGGTTGTATATCACATTTACGGTGACATACTGCTAGTGATCAGCTCGGAAACCTTCACAAATGGGTTGATTGAAAAGGTCATTTTCTCTCTCTTTGGAGACAACTTACCCCGATTAGCAAGGTCAAGACTAACAATACTTGTGCGGAGAACTTGGTTCTGATAGAATTTACGATATCGATGAGGAAACCCATGGTTGGTGAAGAGTGAATATCAGTGTAGCAGTGGTGGGACGTATGACTATAGGCGCTAAATGAATAGAATGAAGAATGGATATTTGGTACTTAGTGAACAGCCGTCTGCTCTGTTGGTGCACAGAAGACAGAAATTTCCAAGTGGTATCTTGGGTAAACTCCCAGCGAATAACCCCAATCCCCAATAATACGTTTCCGCAATCGAACTATTCTTTTGATACAATAATCAGAGAACCGAACGGAATCCGATTTACATCCCCATCTGTATGATCCTGGTACTGAAGTGCCGCCGGTGTTCATGACGGCGACTCAACTCTACGCCAAGCTGGATACTCAGGTTAGTGGCTAACCATTTGGTTCTGCATAAAACTACGCCTCAATTAAGGCCATGTTCATGCGCGACAAGGGTCACATTTGCTTTACGGATGGATATGTCTTACCATTTTCAACTCAAGCTTGCTAAGAGAATTTCACGCAGCGAAGAGATGAAGCAAAAGCATAGCATAGATTAGTTTAAACACCAATTTTGTAGCATACACACATGGACAAAAATTGCTTATTCATCACCACTTCCATAGAAATTGATGTGATAGAGATACTCCAAATCGATCATAAAGATACCCTCAGCAAATGGATCGAGTTCTATTGGTTCTGTGTCACTCGAACCGGCAAAGTCTAGACATGCTCAGCAGAGAAAATGATGCTCGCAATTTGATTAGTGACTCCACTGAGGCGTGGAAGTTTGCCTTGACCCAGCGCTAGGTTCGATGAGGTGGAGAACGTTTAGGTTCGCTAATACTTTGTACCGAACCTGCTTCAAGATAGCGCGAGCAGACTGCAGCGCGCGCCATAATCCAATTCGATGGCTTACTATATGCGTGCAGGACGAATGGATTCTTCCCTGGTCTTGTATTAGGCCCTACTTGTGTCAGCACAATTTCGACGCAATAAGGCAATCCGTCTGCGCCTTGTTAGTCCCCGTAGTTGCAGTTGCATTTGATATAGCGTGCATTAACCTAGCCGAGTTGAAGGGGCTGTCCGCTTGAAGGATCGCTAAAATTCTGCGGCGCGAGGCTATCACGGGGCCCCTGTATTCGGGTTTCTTCAGTGACAACACCACCAGGGCATGTGCCACCAACCCGCGCACATACTATGGGTATTCCCGTGGAAGCAATTTACCAATTTTGTTCAGTGTAGGCCACATCTCACCATCATGCTGCTCCTTCCTCTGATTTTTATTGATCGCTTGTTTATCATTTTCGCTCTCCAGCAATCACGCTTCTCTACTATACGCCATGTGGACTATTCCTAGCAACAACGTCGAAGGACGCACCTTGATGGCCGTGAACATCACCTTTCTCATTCTGGCCTTTATTTCCTTTGGTATCAGAGTTTATGCCAGAGTCCTTACCCGCGTGCATCTAGACAGCAGTGATTACACCTGCTGTGCTGGCCTTGTAAGTATTCAGATTTGCCTTTGTCAGATTAGTTGATGACGAATACTAATTTCGGCTAGCTGTTTTCTGTAGGCTTAACGGTGATCTTGTGGGCCGTTTATTCGCACGGTTGGGGACTTGATGTTTCCTACTTTACTGTCGAGTACCAAGTGTTTGCGGGAAAAGTTAGTGCCCCTGTGGTCTGCTGTTACCTCATTGGAGGAGATTCACAACTTCGATAGTTATTTGTGGCTATTCTTATCATATGGAATACCGCTGTGACGATGGTGCGCGTCTCGATGCTGCTCTTTTACATCCGCATCTTCTTTGTCTCAGCTCTCAAGCCCGTGTTCTGGATCACTCTCGGCCTCAATATCGCAGGATGTGTTGCCGTGTGTATCGCCGCCTTGACGATCTGCCAACCTTACTCTCACGCCTACAATCCTCAACCAGGGGGTCGATGCGGCGATATTCTTGCATTACAACGCTTTACCGCGTACTGGAATTTGATCGCCGATGTTGCGATCGTCGTTCTTCCAATGCCGATTTTGTGGTCTCTGAAAATCGGTACTCAAAAGAAGATTGGTCTCAGCATTATCATGGGCATGGGAGTCTTGTGAGTCAATTTTATCGTCATTTCAAAACCAAATTGTTAATATCGCATCTTCCCCAGCATATGCGCTGGAACCATCACTCGCGTTATCCTCTCCGCGGTCTACAAGGTCAACAACATCACTAAGCAAAATTCGATTGTCGTCTTCATCACTGCAATGGAGCCCATTGTTGGCATCATCAACGCTTGCCTTCCGCATTTCCCACCGGTTTTCCGCAGGTTCGGGACATCCCGTTTCGCGGCTAGCATTGGTCAAATTTTCCAAACGGAGAAATCGAACATGGGAAGTTTTGGAAAACGCAAGGGGTGGAGTGGGTCTGGAAGGCAGCAAACGGGCGAGTTTGTCACTTTGGATGATGACGCTGTGGAACTCAACTCAACCTACGCCAAACAAGATGTTCCGCAAAATGGTATTCATGTCCGAACTGATTTCAGGGTGGCGAACACTGGCGTAGTTATGTAGACATATGGATGCAGCAATCCAATCAATGCAAGCGATGGCGAGAACGTTATAGATGGAATGTAGACAAAATTTGACGTCCAGATTTCAAGAAATTGTTTTCAATGGAAACTCTTCTGGGTGAACATCGCTCCATTGAACAATACTGGTTGAACTTGTTGTTAACGATACATGAAAGGGACAATTGCAACGCCGACTGTGACGAAAATCACCAACCACCTCAATAACCCCTTGGTGACCATTTTCTTCGAAAGTCTATCGATAGCTTCCCCATCATTAATCCTAGGAAATGGAACATCTGGAATCTCTTTGCCCAACGCTTTGCACAAGGGCTCCCACCCATCCTTGACATTAAAGAAGAGAAGCCTCTCTTCTGGCACCACTCGTTTCAGATAATCGATATGATTGTACCAAGTTTTGGTCGTAGCGGGCTCCGCCTCATCATATAGATGTAGCCACTGGTTTCGCAACACGTTGATATAATCAACAAAATAGCGCATCCCTGGTATCGGAAAAAGGACAAAACGCAGGAACCACAAAGTGGACGCGTTACTGACGCCCACCATGCTTTTGACCCACGCATTAGGATCGCGGATTGTACAGATGACCAATGCATCCGGAAACACTTCAACCAACTCCTCAACGAGGCCACAGGTTGGGGCGTCCGTTGCAGCGGCGTAGCCGTCGAAACGTTGCTTGAGCATGTCCTGGATGAGCGTTTTGTCCGATGTTGTTTTGGGAGGGAAGTGCGAGAGCAATTTGACCCAGGAGCGGATCTCGGTTTCAGGCCCAAGGGTTGCTTGAGTGCCTCCATGGTAGACGGGACCGTCCAGGAGAATGCGGAGAGCTTCACTGAAGGAAGCAGTTCCGGTACGTGAAAGGCCTGCGCCGATGACTCGGAATTTGGTTCCTGGCTTAGGCACAGAAGCTTGGTTACCCATTCTCAACAGCCAAATATAGAAGATAAATGTGAGGAGATAAAATGTTGTGTTGCTTAAGAGAATAAGAGAAAGTTGGCAAAGATGTGGTGATTTTAAACGGTTTAATATTCGGACTTGACACAAAAAGGCAGTGTGATAACTACAAAATGGTTACACATTTCCTGCTGTTCAATCGGGTTTAGCGCGTCTTACCTGCAGCATGTGTGCTTAAAAGGGCGTTGCTACGCCGCATCCATGAAATTGCGTGTTTTTATTAGAAAAAAATGTCATAGCCAAGGGCACAGGCCAGGGGAGGGCATAGAGCGAAGTCTAGTCTGGACTCTGCGTCAAAGTAACTCGCTTCTTGAGGGTACCACCCGACACAGTATCCCCTGTACATGCATTTGAAGGCGGCAAGAGTCATCTTAACCGACCAGTCTCCACGGCCAAATTTGTGCAATTATTGAAGTATAACGACACTCCTTTCGAATGGAACGGGCAACGGAAAACAAAATGAAGTGATTCGCTTAGCTCTTATCCCCTTACCTGCCTGGTACATAGTATAGATAGCACTGAGGCTGTTCCTCTCGACAACAATACTACCTACAAACTACATTTGGTCCTGAGTACAAGTATCTCTTCGCTCTGCCGTTTGATTAGGGATCTCGGGCTTGGCATGCATAGCACAAAGCATGTACGCATCCACTAGGAACTGAGAACCATACGTAATTTTCTCAATCCAGAGGTACTCGCATAACACACCTTCGTTACTGCGTAAAAATTGACGCCCCCTTTCCATTGCTTTCTCAATAATCTGGACCATCTCTCCGAACAAAGACAGTCCAGCAAGATTGAGAAGAGTGAGCACGGCGTAAGAGGTTTCTTCATACGGCCCAATAACGCCCCATGATCCGTTGGGCTGTTGTTCCTGGCAAACATGCTGCAAACAGTCGATGAGCAATGATCGCAGGTGGAGTTCTGTGATAGAACTGGCCAAATGCGGCAGATCACCGCATTGAATCATTGTAAGAACCTTGGCTACGGCCTTACTGATGAGCATCATTGGGTAGTATGGCGAAAGGTTCTATTTCTCGTCAGACATAGTATTCAGCAGAGCTGATCAAGAGGAGACATACCCATTTGTCCTTGACTCTACCATTCGACGTTACCCACTCAGCCAAAATGAATTCCACTAGCTTCTCAATTGTACCTGCTTTACCAGTATAATCATCAGAGTCGAGCAGCAGACTCAAAAGTGCATTGCAGTTCGCACTAACACTAGGGTCTCTCTCGCCGCGATAGGTCTTAAGACACCTTGCAGCGTCGAATTCCTCCACGATGCGCGATGAAAACCCAGATTTTCCAGCCAGACTGAGAACGATTGATGCCTTGGCGCTATCATCTAGATCTGGTTCAATACCCGGTGCTGCACAAATTACTATGAATCCTTCTTGGAGGAAGTGCGGCAAACTTACCAAAGCCAACGAGCCCATTAGTATTTGACCGTGAACTCTCGATAGCCTTCAATACAACATGCAGCTTTTCAGATCCCATGATGCAGTCCAGTAGCCCGTATTCAGCCAGAGTAGATACAACCTAGTAAACCCCCGTAAGCTCAAAGTCATTAAGTACCAAGCGAGCACTTACCCATAATAGCTCAAAGTTAGTGCTTGGATAAGCGCTTGGTACTGCGCCTATCCCCATCCCCTCCCCACATTCAATCACAACTCTGAGGTAAGCCTCAGCCTCATCATCCCACACTGGTGCTTTGATCAAATAACTAGCTGTTGCAGATGGGCTGGCCATCATGCTACCGCCTATCATATGGTGTTTGACCTTAGTAACATCGAAGTCCTCTGCAGGCCAATCGTGGAATGCTTCAAGCGAGTGAAGAAGAGCCGAGGAAGCGTGTTTGTATATGTTTTTTGGGTTGACGCGGGCTAGTTTTGCTGCGCGGATCTGGAGGAGAGATGACTTCGCTGGAAAATCGAAAGAATGCCCTTGTGAAGCAAGAAGACTGAGTAGGGTAGGGCACAGAACTTCGAATCCAACAGCCTTGCAATCATCAACATGCCACAACGCCAGCATGCGCCTAAGGCTAGAAGCAGCCGCAGCAATTCTAATCGTGAGACTCGGTTGCGGGAGTCGTTTCGGTGGGATTTGCAGCGGAGTTAAAGCGTGCAGATTCATAGCGTAAAGTGCCGCCATAGTGCTAAGGATTCGGTCCGCCAGGTTTGGAGATGCATCTTGCGATGATGCATCCATGACACCAAGTGTGTCTGAATCATTTTGGGTTCTGAAGTGACCCTCCCAAGATCCATCGGGAAGCTGAGCTTGCAGGACAACAATGAAGGAAGATGGAAAAACGTATTGCGCAACACCGGCTACCGTTTTGGTCACAACAGATACCCACGCAGTATCATAGACGCTGCATGTCATAGCGCCGAAACCATATCGTGAATCATGGTTACCCAAAAGGGAATCGAGTAGGTCCTCGATAGATTTCGACTCTTGCGCTACACTGTGCGGCATTGTTGGGAGCTAGGTAGTAACCAAGTTCTTGGAATGAAAAGCTATGGCGTGCAAAGCAGTGGGTATGTCGTCAATGATATACGAATTGGCTTTGTAGTCTCACGGGGAGTTGAGGAACTGTCTTCGGAGTACCAGCTCGATATTGTATGCGCAATCATCCATTAACTAACTACATGGCTGAAACCCCCTCGAGAACACGGCTGAAATCACCTATGTCGGTCTGAGGCGAGCATTGTCATCAACTCCACAGGCGACTGAAGGCAGAATCGTTCGGAGGTCAACACCCCGTAGAGATGATTATCATCCCACCGACCACATCCATATTTGGCATGCCGAGGGAGTTACCGTGTGTGCGGACCAGTCACTGTCAGTCCCTAGCTGCTATATCCGACTGAAAACGGTACCCAAACTAGGTTGAACGCCTGAACCGGTCCCTTGTCGGGCAACCTGTAGAAAAATTCAAGCCCGAATCCGAGTGGTTCCAGTGGGTGATGCGTGTGAAGACACGGGGATGCACAGGGTATGCGGCGGTGATTCGCGCGCGTAAAAGGTGGCAGGCTCTATCTTGACTTGTTTTAGATTTTCTGAACACATGCAGTTAGTTGCATTAGTAGCGTCCGACATGTGGGTACTTCTACCAGAACTTCGGGAACTCGTGAACCCGGCACTATTTGCACTGCTCGCCAAATAAGAAGCACGCGCGCCGTACTTGTACTGCAGGACAAGACCAGGCAATGTTACTCCCTGGTGATTGAGATAAGAAGTAACTGTGCCGTACCTGCACGCCACAACAAAGCAAAGCAATATATTGCCACCTGATATTTGAGTCATGATGAAATGTGGGTTCATACAGGAGCAAAGTGGTTGAGCGAGAAGTACGATGTGAAGAGTGCGGCAGCACTGCATATTACAAGGAGTAGTATAGTGCTCTAAGACATCAGTGCGCCGTTATCATTTGCAGATACCCCTGGCGACAAGGATCTATTCGAGTCAAACTGAAGGGTCGGGCCGTGTGAACGAGATGAGGCAGTTGTCCATCAACGCCGCCACGGTGTAAAAGCAGCCCTCGCCAAAACTACGCCAAAAATCATCCATACTTCTTCCATTACTTGCTTATTTTCCACTATCATAGATACTCCGATTGCTCATCGAAGCCACATATTTTATCTACTCCTAGCCTTCAGCAAGTGGATGAGTCCATTACGTTATTTTGCCGCAAAATGAATCCGACAAAAGATAATTCGTTCATCGAAAACGAAGAAGAGAATCAAACTCGTGCCGTAACAGAGAAATCAACTCATGATGCAGGCGTACAAGTCGAGTATCCCCGCGGACTAAAGCTGATAGCCATCATGACATCTCTCATGCTAGGTACCACAGTTATGGCTCTAGACGCCACGATCATATCCGTTGCAACGCCCAAGATCTCAACTCAGTTTCGCGCACTAGAGGACGTTGGTTGGTATGGTGCTGCATATTCTATGCTGCTCACTGCAATGACACCGGTGGCATCGAACTTCTACAAGTACTTTCAGCCCAAATACGTGTACCTGGGCTCCATATTAATTTTTGAAGGTTCGTCGGCTTTCTCAATTTATATACCATCATTTCTAACTGCTTTCGAAGTTGGCTCCGTTGTCTGTGCAGCGGCTCCGACATCCGCTTCTTTTATTGCCGGACGAGCTATCGCTGGAATAGGTGCTGCAGGGCTTCTACAAGGAGCGTTTGGTATCTTGACTTATGTGTGCACTCTTGAAAAACGTCCGCTTTTTTTGGGTGGTGTTGTTAGCCTATTTGGGTTGTTCGCAAGCCTTGGGCCAGTCATCGGCGGTGTTTTAACGCAACGATCCTCTTGGCGATGGTGTTTCTGGATGTGAGCATCTTGTTTTTTCCTTTCAATTCCGATGATGCGCTAATGAGATATAGTAATCTCCCAATTGGTGGCCTGGTGTTTGCCTTGATCGTGCTTTTCCTCTCTCTACACGGCATCGATCAGACTACACGTCAACTTCCACTCAAAACCAAGCTTCGCAAGCTTGATTTACCCGGTGTCATTTTGATGATTGCATCTGTATCCTGTCTCTTCTTAGCACTGCAAGAAGGAGGGGTCAAGGAGCCGTGGGGCTCCGCCCGACCCATAGGCTTACTCGTTGGCTTTTGCCTCATATTCATTGCCTTTGGTATATGGCAGTGGAAAGCAGGCGAGGATGCAACCGTTCCAGTGCGATATCTGCGAGATCGAACGGTCATTTGGGGTTCGCTTTATCTCTTTTGGGACAATATGGCGTCATACATTGTGAGTTCTGATACGCAACCAACAAACTGTAGCTCATATGTACTAGACGATTTATTACATGCCCTTCTATTTTCAAGCTGCACTGCATCAATCGCCCCTCAAAAGTGGAGTTTCCTACATGTCCTTGGCAGTACCTCAAATGATAGGTCTTTTCGCTGGTGGTGGTATCACTACCGCTACTGGGCATTATGTGAGTGTTGGATCCAAGTAGCTCAAAGAAGGTTGATTAATTAGACCATAGATGCCTGTCATATTGGTCGCACAAGTGCTATGTGGTATAGGGTCAGGGTTTCTTACAACCATCAGCACAAGCACTAAAACTGTAGTCTGGGCTGTCTTTATGGTGTTGACGGGTCTTGGTATTGGGCTAGGTGTTAATGTCCCGCACATCGCCATTCAAGCAGTCATGGAAACGTAAGTCATAGAGATCCATCCCACAGATTACATTAGCTGACATCGAACTACAGGGACAACGACATCTTCATTGCAAATGGTATAGCAAGCTTCTTTGGACAACTAGGAGGGTAGATATACCTATTGTTTTTAGCGTTCTTGCAAAGACTAACAAATGCCAGTTCACTTGCCATTCCTATCAGCAATGCGGTTCTATTGAAAGGACTCAGAAATTTTGTACCCAAGTATGCGCCAGGAGTCTCCGCTGATGCAGCCATCGCTGCCGGGGCCTTGGATGTTGATACCTTGACGCAATCACCTGTGGACCTGCACGGGTTACGACAAGCATGGGCGCACTCTGTAGGATGGGTGAATATTCTTTTGACAGCCGTGATATGCATTAGTGTTCCAACGGCACTTGGTATGCGATGGTTGAATATTAAGAAGGTTAGCCAGGAAAGGGAACAGGCGAAGCAAAAACAAGCTGGACAAAATGATTCCAAAGGATCTCTAACAGATCATTCCCCCAACTAGGAACTTACTGGAAGATAATTTTGACTGGGTGTGAATTTTTGCAAGCCTCATCTGTAAACAATATCATTCCTGGGTATTAGATAGTGAATGGTGATCATAATTCTATCGTTGGAAGTTTTGAAATCATCTCTATTGGCTGCAATGTGTAGAACTAACCAATGTCAAGGATAAGGTTGCTGTAAAGCCAGACTTCCAATCGCGTCACGTGTATTGCATAACTGCTGCACCTTTCCTTTCTTCTTATCGAATACGTCCGGATTCCATCCAATCCTTGATCAATTCCAAGCGCTGAACTGCAGACTGCCACTTATTTCCATATCAACGCCGTCTATTCCACCGTGTTTGACCGTCGAGTCATGAAACCAGAGTTGCTAACAAGCCGGCCGGCCGGCCAGTAGTTGGAACGGGTTACCGGCCGGGGGCTTCTGATTGGGCCACCTGCCGGAACCCTGAGCACCGGCCCAATCACCTCAAGACAATTTGCTTACGTAAAGAACCAGTCTACAACTGCTGGCCGGCCGGCCGGCTTGTTAGCAACTCTGCATGAAACTAAGATGCGGACTAGTAAGAATACGGGCTTTACAGTATGCATATAGCAACGTGACACCATCGGATGTTGTTTATCTGGAGAGCTAATGGATTTAGCCTTTGATGCCATGACACTTACTGCTTATTCCAGCTGTATGCCTCGGCCACTATCAAGCCGATATGCAAAGTCCGACTGTGCCACTTCAGGCACCCCTGCAAAAGCGTGCACAATCATGCGGATACCTTGACTTTGAAACCCAACAGTTTGTGACCCCACGTCCTCAATAATCTAGAGTTTCTCGCTGAGGCGAAGTCTGGCAACTCTTCTCTAAAAAAAAAAAGGCAACCCCATCCCATCCCTCCTCCTCCGTTAGCATGTACGGAGGCGGATTGGACCAGCCCAGCTCGTGCCACACAGGCACATCGGGGTTCACCAAACAAAGAAAGAGTCTTGACGAATGGGTAAAAACCCGACCGTGATTGAGCCTGGTTATTCGTGGATATTATGTATATGCATGCCGGCGTAAACATTTCTTGGTCCCCGTTCCTCGTGAGACGTGAAGCGGGGGGCGGGAGGCGCGGCCCGACGACTCAGTCGGTAAGCAGTTTTTCTTAGATATCATATGTAATTAAAATACCGGACAGCAGAAATGGTTTTGCTGTCTAAAAGGTATAGTGTCTTGGATAAGTGAGAGGTGAAACAGTGTAGCCACTGCTCGATCAAACTTTTATTCCGTTCATAGAATTAACTTTTTTTTTTTCGCATTAATCAACCACCACGATTACAACAAAGCTACGAAAATCAAGATGGAAACCAGAACCTTGAAAACTCGCGCAAACGAGCTTCTCGATCGTATTCAAACTTTCGATTCGGTTCAGTGGGGGGTAAATCTGGAAAGCAGTTATGATACGACAATCTTCGATACTGCGCTTGTAGCATCTCTTTACTGCGTGCAGGAAATCAAAACCCAGGAGACTGAGAAAACTTACATCAACAAGCATGTTGCACTCTTTCCGGACGCTTTGCGTTATTTGATCACCCAACAACAGGCGACCGGTGGATGGGATACCGGTATGCCTGACTTTAAGATTGGCGTTATACTCACTACTTCAGCTGGCTTACTGGCTTTCTTGCGAAAATTAAAATGGCTTGATGACTCAATTCAAGGCGAAAACTCCATCTCCCGCTCCAGTCTCGCTCTCCGGGCTAGAAAAGCTGAGGAGTATTTGCGCCGCATCTTGTCCACTCAAGACCTATCTTCTGAACCGTCTTGTGAGCATGTTATGGCGTGGCTACTCCACGAACTTCATATTGAGGGCGTCTCGATTCATGTCCCATCTCTTGAAGGAGAAAATGGTGCGGGTGCCAATGGCGCGCCGGTTGCTCAGAAAGTCATTGACCAGATCTGCAGTGGGTGGCCCAGTAGAGACGGCCACATGGAAGTGCAATCGGACAGTTTTCCAGAGGTCTACATGTCAAAATCAAAATATCTGAAAAGTACTTTTGGTATCAATCGTTCCCCAGCCGCAACAGCATTTCACCTATTACAAGTTGTGGGAAGAGACCTAGATTACGAAGCATATCTTGGAATGTCGATAAAAGCTTCAGGAGGATGCGGTGGTGTGCCCGCGGTTTTTCCCGAGGGTCAGCAAGAACGAGACATGGTGGGTTGCTTTGCTCCATTAGATGATCACACTGACATCCGCCGACAGATAACAGAACTCTTGGACGAGGGTGGACTGATCAATAGTGATTATCGGCTGACTGCTGGAATAAAAACCGAGAAAAAAATTCCTATGCCCGCTACTACGGGTTCTCTCGACGAGTCTTGTAGAGCTCTGAAGGACCTATTGCAGCGTCCAAGTTTGTCTGATAACATGATGGAAGTGAAGGTGCTCATAGAAAGCATATCGGAAATCTGGTGGAATGGAACCTGGGGTACTACCGTGGTAAGACGAGAGAAAACCTGCGATATTTCATTCATCTAACGGGTAACCTTATTTCAGTGTTTCTCCCCTTTTTACGCATTCATGCTCTTTGCGCAGAGCTTCAGAATCATTTATCAGTCGAAGGAGATATGCTCTCGACTCTCTGCCGATTTCATTGACAATCGAGGTCCGATCATGATACTTCAGATGGCCAGCCAAATCCTCGCTGGTCAGAACTCCGACGGATCGTGGGGGAAAGGAACATTTGTGTGCCTGGAAACCGCGGCTCTAGCCTTATTGGCTCTGTGCTCCATGAACCAATTTCCTTTCCTCGGTATAATTTCCATGGATATACGACATGCAGTAGAATACGGTCGACAATCGCTCATGATGCTCACGCTTTCCAAAAATGGTGCTCCTCGTGGGAAGAGTTTCCTCTGGAAGGGATGTACAGCGCATGCTTGTCAGAACATAAAAGAAGCATACATACTCTCGGCAAGCGCACAGTGTCTTTCTTTCCACATATCCGAAGACCTTCCCTCAATACTGAAACAGGAGGCTTCTAAGAAAGCCCTTTCGTTGGCATCCTTCTTCCACTCTTTGCCGGCTTTGAAGAAAGCTGGATTTTTTAAATTGAAAGCTGGAGCGATGGAGAGTGCGTACTATGTCGCAAAATTGAAAACCATGCGGAACGACATTTTTCCTGTTACCAATGCAAAGGAGATGGACAAATACTTTGACTATATTCCTATCATGTGGGCGATTAGTAGCATTGTACGCGACGCTTTTGTCCCTCCGGTTCTTATATGGGATATCTCCGTTTTATCGATGTACATCTTTTTGGTGGACGAGTACATGGAAGGTTTTGTCGCACAATTCACAGCGATGGAGCTCTGGGAGCTTCGTTTGAACATCGAAAGTATATTTGCTTCGAATGAAGGCTATGCAGCGCCATCTATGAAAGAGGGAACACAAAGTGTTCGTGTGCGCGAGGCTTCGGACGTGTTCTACAAATGGGCGACTTACCATATGACGTACTCAGGCCTCATTTCCGCTTCAACTACCGACCGACTCAGTCTACGCATCGAATCAAAGAATTACCTTCTCCATCATCTCACTCAGTTAGCCGATAACCAAAGGCTTGGAACACAAATACGCTTCTCCAGCACAAAAAGGTTCGAATCACCAAGTATGGGATTTGCGCCGTGGCTCCACCTAGTGGGAAGCGGACACATCGGTGCCCCCATTGGACTTGTTTGGTTCGCTGCTTGTGTTGGCCACCGAATAAGAGGTCCTGGAAAAGACTGTTTCAGTACGGTGAAGCAGAAATTGATGGTTTGGAATGCCAACTCACATGCTGGAAAACAACTCAGAATGTTTAATGACTATGGCAGTGTTGCAAGAGATGCAGCGGAATCCAACCTAAATAGCATCAATTTTCCTGAATTCTTTAGCATGGAAGCTGCAGGGGATGAGGTTGGCGACGACTGGTTCCGTGTTAGCCAGCGCAAGAACATTTTGCTCGACGCTGCGCTATACGAACGATCGTGTACAGATCGCGAGATGAACGAGCTATATGCGGAACTGAAAAAAGATGGAAAGGTAGGTGAGAGGCTAGTGCAGTGGGTTGAAACCTATTATGCAGGCGGGGATCTTTTCTCTGACTTGTACCTCTTGCGAGATGTCACAAACACGACGAAACGTCACTAGCCACATTATGTATCGTGCAGATCATACTTATAAATATTTATGTTTTCATCTCATACAACTCCTTCTTGCTCGCCACTTCTCTGAAACTTTCAGGGGGTATTGTTTTGAGGGGACTGTAGAAAGGACTGAGGGGTTTCCAAGCAAACCGCCAATACAGCTTTCGAAGAGGTTTCTCCGTACACAAAAGTCACTGCGCGTTATTGTTTCAACATTGCAATGAGCTTTCTTAAAGGTTTATCAAATAGGGGTTGATCGGACAAAGAGCTAATTAAGGACCTATGAGTTTATCTTCTGGGATTTAAAATTTCTTGTGAACCAGGCAGGTAAGAACGTGTCAGTGATCGATTCTACGGAAAACTACAAGATTCCGTAATCTAAGCTGTAAATCGTGTCCAAAACACAAATATGATAAAATTTGTTGTCAATTTTCACGCATGTTGATAGACCATACCCTAAAAGCCCACGATAAAAAGTTCAGCAAGTCAATCGAAAACCTCAACGCATCAAACAATCCCACCAACACACCATTACAAATTACAAAAAACATTTAACCATGGCCGAAGTATCTACTCAGCGACTTGCGCCGATTCCACCCACCTGGCCGTCCATCCTTGTTAACCCCCACTATGTAGGATACCACCAGGTTCCCATGAACAACGGCGCGGGTCATTTCGACAACAATGAAAACGGATCTGGACACGATTCTGGATACAGCGGAAGTCCGGCGTCAGACCAATCCCAAGACCCAAACGGTGCGGACGGCGGTGGTCCACCAGGTCCAATGCCGCAGCCTCAAGTATCGGACCTTTACCACCGGCTCGCTTCGATACTCGAGTGCCAGATATACCTGCATAATCAGACACGTGAAGAGCTTCATCAAGAGACTTTTCGGCGTGAGAAACTCGAGAAGTTTCTTCAACAACAAGACTGGGACCTGAACAATTGGGCTAAGACTTGTCATACTTTATACGAGACTTTGAACGCATCAAGGAATGAGGCCTATGAATACGGCGTCCTGCTTGCGGAGGCGCACATTGAGAATGATCGGTTAAAAAAGGTATGTGAGGAGGAGCTTCTATTCTAACTTAACTGATAAATAGTGTTTAGGAGGTCGATTCGCTGTCCCAATGCCGCGTCTCAACTGTCAGCTTAGGGGACATTGAAAAGAAAAATGAGCCCAAGGATGCACGTAGCGAAAGTGGCGGGGACGACGAACAGTGGCACTTGGCCTACACGGAGGGAATTGATGGTGGAGATCTACCTTAGCTGTACTACTTATCCATAGACCTCTTTCGCAATAGCACGCTTTATCTGTTCCAAAGCCGTTTCAAAGTGTTCCAAAGCTTTCTTCTCTCTCTGACCGTTGATATCAGGAAAGTCTAAAATCTTACACAGAGCCCAAGATCTGTAGATGTCCCATCCCTTCTCCGCTGGCAAATCACCCCTTTCCTTTGTGTATTCCTCACACTCGTCCATTTTCTTCATGAACGGTCTGGGAAGCCTTTTCTTCTCCAATCTCCATGAGTTGACCACCCTCGCCCATCGTCGGTATGCCCTATCCCACACTGTCCTTGGAACCAGCCACTCCTTCGTTAAAACAGAGTCATCATCAATGTTTAGCGGCTCGTTGGTGTCGTCTAAATCATCAGTTAAATCCACTGGGCTGCCGGTGTCTCTTGAAGCGAGTTCCCTTGTAAAAATATCACTTGCTCCAATCACGTCCGGGTCCAGTACAATGGGATCGGTCAATGTCCCTGTGCCTTCCCTCGAGAAGTCAATGCCTGCTCCCATAGGGTCTGAATCGAGTATGATGGGATCATCCCCCGATGCTCCTGCTTCTCGATCCTCAACCACCAAACCAGTGTTGTCCTTGACATCGACTTGAGTGCCTGCATCCGAAGACTCAGCGCTTGGTTCCACTATTACTGGTTCTGCATCTAAAGGCTCGGGGCTCAGCATAATATGGTGGCTAGCGTTGTGCTCGACATTCTCGTTTTGAACACGTTTTGTGCCCGCGTGCGCAGCGATTGCGATCTCATTCGTGATATGGTCATTGGAATAGCTTGGAACAGTATGCTGGCCAGGATAATAGCAGATCGAGAGCAAGACTGGGTGCCTCTCTTCGATTGGCGGCGACTTCGATTCTACACGAGGGCGGGCTTCAAGGTTGATCGCTTCATCGGTCTGGGTTCCCGCATCGACCAAGGTGGAAGTAAAGGCTTCCATCTGCGAGGAGTCTGGCGGCTGCTCCGTTGGGCCGGCTTGTGCAGAAGTTAATTCGTATCTGATAGCGGGGAACAATCTGCCAATCCTGATGAATGGTCCGCCATTGTGCGCAGGTGCCTCGCCTTCATTGATAGAGAATACTTGGGGCGAAGAAGCACTTGTATCAGTTGCGTCGTAGGGGTCTTGGAATAGGACCAGCTGCCACAGCTGAAGCAGCAGACGCCTGGGCAGCTTCAGCAGCTTCCGCGGCTTTGATAGCTTCGTCCCCAGAGACATCGGTCTCTGCCCATGAGCCCCAAAGACCACGCTTGGCGCGTATGCGGATCTGCCCTCCGAGTTTGTTGTCTTCAATGTCTTGCTCGACTTTGATTGCATCCTTGGTTGCCAGAACTAGAACCTCATTAAACATGCGTGCAACGTCAGCTTTGGAAGTCCTCTCCTCGGGGAACATGCCCTGGAAGGACACCACATTCCTCACTCGTTCCTCTTTATCTGTCTTACCTGCATCTCTGAACACTGTGCGGAGAAGATGGACAGCATGCTTCGTTTCGAGGGAAACAACCCCACTCTCCGCAGGGTGCAAAAGGGGCAGAGTTGTCTCGTCGAAACTCTCAGGTAGAGGAGAGAATACTTCTTCAATGTCGTCATGAGGAATCGCAATATCTGGCAGCTGAATGTGTTCATCCTCTTCTCCCTCAATGATTGTGTCGTCTCCGATGACCATTCCACCATCTCGCTTCCGCTTCTGGCTGGGGCGC
>KZ805680.1:0-29291 GCA_003073855.1 Periconia macrospinosa
CGCGAGGGTCTGTGGTGAAGTCGTCACGGATCGCTTGGTGGCTCGAGTTTAGGAAAGAGGGCGCGGAAGAAAGAACCTTTCGTTCCTCAAGGCACTCAAGGCATAATAACAAGGCATAATGTGTACAAGGCATAATGTACAAGGCATAATGTATAGAAAGCTTCTGGCACTAACTAGAAATATAATATAACTAGAAATATAATATAATAATAATAGCGTCGACCTAGAAAGTACCGATCGGCTAGATAAATTTGCTTGCGACAGCGCGCACAAGGCTAGTGATGACTTCCGAGCCTTATAGGGAGGTTTTGAGGCTAAGACAATACTATTCTACGAGAATTCGGAGCGACAAAGGCTTGAGGTTGGCGTTGTAGGAAGTAAAATCTATTACGTTACAAAAGAATGCGCTGTATAAATCAGGCTCAGAGGCGACCATGCGAACGTAATTTTTGGGGAAGGGTGGATCATAGGCATTTCGCATTAGTTATAGCAGACTAATTTTATAGAGTTATAGCAATATTCGTTGTGCGCATGGATTTTCTAGTTACTGAAAGTCAAAGTACCAATGATTTGTCCGGTCACAGGGGGTGTCCGGTAACCCAGGGAGGGATGTTAGGCGCCGTTTTATTACCTTAGTTAGCGCGAGGTGTTATCTGTGTAGGGGATAGAAGTAGAGAGGTTAGGGTGTGTACGAAGTGAGCTAGTTTAAAGTGAGTATAGCGTATGTTAAAGCGCTAGCGGGAGAAAGTTAAGTAGCATGCAAAAGCTAGAAGCCAAACCTGCACACAACTGTAATCTATGAACGTCTTCAATGCTAACATAATTCTAATTACTGTAATTAGGAGATCCTGGTAACTACATATGCAGAGAGTTCTAATACATCTTTGCTACTGGAATCCCATCTGACTCTGCCTCCGGTTCACTTGATACTATACTCTTTGGTCTCTTTGCGGCTGACGATTCTGCTTCAAGAGCTTCTTCTGCGTCTGGCGCATTCTTGCGCTTCCGTCCGCGTTTACCCTTTACCTTCTTAGCAGCGTCCTTTTCAGCACGTTTCGCTCGAGCTTCTACGAGGCCTTCATAGCTCATAATTTTAGCAGTCACTAGCACCACTGGCTTGGTTGATCATCGGACTTTTGCTTCGTTGTTGATGGCCAAAAGAGATCGGATATGATTCTGCTGAAGAATCCCTTTTGCTATAGATACCTGAGCCGCTTTTGCAAGTTTCTGTACAAGCTGCTCTACGCGGGACTTTCTCGCTTCGCTATGATTGTATGTAGTTTGCTGGGTAATCAAGGTTTGCAGCGACGTAATACCTTCTGCTGATACTGGTGTAATAGGAGACTGTAATTCTGTGCCTTCTAATTGAGCCGACGGCATTGACTGATGCACTGTTGCCTCGTTGACTTCAGTAGTAAGCTCGGGCAGATTCGTCATAGTTCTGAGCACTCGATTGGGGTCAAATGGATATAACCCACAAGCAGCAAACCCTGCCTTGATATTTCTAGGGGTAAAAGCTCTGGTCCTTGCCGGGCTGTACAAAGCGGTGAAGTGCTCCTTGCCTACTTTGCTTACATTACCCCGTTCTAGTCGTTCAGCTTGATCTCGGTAGGCCGCTTTGAGTGGGGCAAAGGTAGCGGCGTCACAAGGTTATATCTTATGTGAAGTGTGTGAGGGGAGGCGGCACATTATAATGTTGTTTAAGAGACAAAACTCAAGTATCTCAACCGTCTCGTGTGTCCCGAAGCCATCGCAAATCAGACCACGGGGCTTAAGCCCTCCATTTCGGCAGACTTCTTCCTTGTGTGTAACGAACACGCGATTTTTGGAGTTGGCAAGCATTACATACAAATATTTAAGCTGAACTAATAGAATGCCCATGGTGCAATGTATTTCGAGATTTTGTTAGTGTTAGTCAATAACTGCCCGTTTTCCAAGAGCCTCTTCGTTTCTTTTCACACCACTGAAAAAAATCGCACGGGTTTCCACACTTCTATTTCACCTCTACTTACGACATGCTCCGGTATTGCGACTTCATAAACTGAATTTTAGGTAGTAGACTTTAACAAGGCTTAATTATCTAGGTCTTTGATGCAAGAATATCCGTTTAATCGAGTACCAAATGATCCAACTCGAGGAACGACGTAAGTGTACTATCATCGCAAAACAAAGGCAATGTTTTGATCGATAAGGCTTTAAATATGCTGCACAAAGATCCATCATATGCCAGCTGGTAGCAACTTCCTGTCCTTCCTTCTTACACTTCAACTTTCAGTGAAGCCGACATACCCTCCTCTGCTAGTATATTTCGCATTTCACTCGGCATATCGAAAACCTCCTCGCTAGAAGCTGGCATGCGTACCTTGGCCCTTGATGACTGGTTGCGGAAGAAATCGGCATACGCTTTCACGAATTCTATACCTTGTCCTCTGGAGAGGCGCGGATCGCACGTTGTACGGTACTCTGGAAACTCTGCAGTGTCCAGACTGTCAGAAGCACGCTCGATGCATTCAGTCACGTCGTCTTCGCCCGTTTCTTCCAAATGTATGCCCCCGAGGGATGACCCATTCTCGGAATGAACCATGAACGTTGTTTTCAATTCGTCAAGCATATCTTCTACGAATCTCGTCTTGACTTTTGAAGGTGTGGCGCAAGTGTTGCCGTGGCAAGGGTCGCAAAGCCACACCGGCAAATGGCCCGAAGCGCGCACTGCTTTCACCAGGTCTGGCAGCTTATCTTTGACGTTCTTCGCTCCGAACCGAGTGATGATCGCATTCTTTCCAACCATCTTGCCAGGATTCAGCATATTCAACAGCTCGACGATATCGGTTGGACTGGTGGAGGGACCGATTTTGATTCCCACTGGATTCCGGAGACCGCGCATGTACTCGACATGAGCTCCGGATATTTGCCGCGTGCGCTCTCCAATCCACAGCATGTGTGCTGATGTATTGTACGCGTGTCGGGTCATTGAACTTTCAAGGGGAAGATGCAACGCTTCATGAGAGGTGAAGACACCACTAGATGGGCGGATAGCTGCGTTGATCGCATTCTCGTTGCAGTTGCGGAAAGTACGAAGCGCAGACAAGGTCACTGCTGAGAAGTGATATCCCATACAAAGACGCTCTGGATCCGGGCTTCTGGAAGCCTTATCTGGCGTATTGATGTTGTCGCCGCGGAACTAAGACCGAGTTAACATCAACCCTGGAACGTACAGTTGGAGACAAACTTACAGCGTTCACCACTGAACCACAAGAGAGGGTTTCGAAGCAGCTCGATCTTGGCTTTGAATATTGACCTGCTATACGGCCAATAGGAACCACTGGCACCCCAAGCCCATCCGAGAGAATTTCCGCTTGCGCAATCAAGAGCTCTTGTTTCAATTTGATGATGTGAGGCTTGATGTCAGAAAAGGCTTCCGCACAATCACCGCCCTGGATGAAGAAGAGTTGGCCTTGAGCCGCGAATTGCATCAACAACGACAGCTGGTCAATCTCATATCTTGGCACAAGATCAGGCAAGTTCTCAAGCCTTTTGATCACCTCGGAGAGATGTTCTTGGTCATCATACTCAATGGGCTGAGCCATAGGCTTCTCCTTCCATGAGGTCGTTGACCAAGCTGGACTAGCAGTTGAAGCAACCCCGGTGTCCTGCATGTTGAATTCAAAGAAGTAAATAAGATGAAAAACAAAAGTTTTTCTAATCGCGAGAAAAATTTCGTGTGCACTCACTAAGGAGTGAACATGTGTACACTTGCTGGCCAATGTATTATATTAGGCACCCCGTGACTCTTCGCCGGACTGGAATGCTAAGAATAATTGCAATTAAGCATACGAGTTCCACGCTATTGACGCAGGTGTATGCTTAGAGGTGACAATAATTGTTGCGGTTGGTGTACCATCGGGATCTGCTCAAGAATGCCATGCCACTTCGACTCCGGTATACCAATGGCCCCGGTCACGAATCGCTCCGTACCACCACGGAATACATTGTCGGTGGCGCCTAGACCATCCTTCGGGACGACGCACTGCTCCGTAACTTCCACTTTGGTCAGTAAAGCTTACGTATGTGGAACTGTCATGTCCTTATCTCGGCGAGAGAACGGCATCCTGTGTTACATTGTCGGTAGGTAATGCATGCATAGGTGACGTGACACGTCGTGTAGCTTCCTGAGGCCCTGGAAGTCTCATGCTTCTACATTAGTAGTTTATTTCTTATCTTCCTGGCGACTTTACAAGAGGACAAAGTTCGATACTCCGTACGAAGATCCTAAAGTAGTCCGGGTGGGGGGCTTCCATGCGGGGAGTCTGTCGTCGTAGATCCCATTGCGGTCAATCGTTCCCAATATGGCAAAGATTCTAATGGGGGGGGGGGGAATAAGTGAATCTGGAGTTGGAGACAGTATGTCACAAGTTTGGTTTTGGGGGGCCATAATTGCCAGGCTGGATGCATCATCCATTGGCGATTCGCAGATACACGGGAAAAGAAATATTATGGTATTGTGTTTGCAAGATCATCGGGGAGATACAGAGCTGTTATTAACAGGTAAAATCATAATGGAAATGTAGTAGACGTTTACTGTAAGGGAAAACACGTCGTAGAGCTAGTTACAACATTCTGCAGAATCAGATTTGATACACTATCTAGAAATCATACTGCTGTAGTCAAAGAAGATCTCTCAGCATCCAACATCTGTGTGTTCTGCTCCAATGCCCTCGCCTGCTCCAGGGTAGTCTGCTCCATGGTCTTCGTAGCCGTAACCAGTGCCTTCAAAGCCCGTCTATTAATCTTGAACCCAATAAGCGGGAATTTGTCCACGATAACGAATCCACCAGTCAAGGTTTGTAACCCGACCAAATGCTTCTGTGCCCATTGCTGCAAACTCAACAAAGCCTCCGCTCTACGACTTTGCCACTCTAGTGATAAGATGACAAATGCGGTAGGGAGATCCAGTCCAATTCTGGGATTTGGAACCCCAGTCACGATCACCTCCGCGACAGCGGGATGCTCGAAAATAGCGGATTCTAGTTCCACGGCGGAGATATGTACGCCGTATCCACTTCCAACCCGAATGAGCTCCTTCATTCTGTCTTTGATGAAAACATTGTTATTATCATCGATGGAGCCGTAGTCGCCACTGTGAAACCACCCATCCCCGTCAAACGTAGATTGATTCGCCGCCTGATCTCCTTTGTACCCCGCAAAACGCGCAGCGCTGTTTCTCACAAGAATCTCACCGTCGATTCCAGGACCAACAGGCTCGCCGGTATACGTATCGACGACCATGGCTTCGATACCATTGACGAGTCGCCCCGCAGAACCCGGCGGCGAAGAGTGCCCGTCCATCTGCATGGCTATGAGAAGCGTCTCCGAAGTCCCCCATTCAAGATCCAAATGCGCGTCGTTGAGGTTTTTGGACACGGCTTTGGAAACGCCTTCGTGCATCGCCGCACCGGCTGATAACAGCCACTTTACGCTGCTGACGTCTACTTTCCTCGCCTCCGCAGCGCTCATTCCCGCGATGGAAATCGCAACTGGGGGTGGGATGAAGAGGAAGGAAATGCGGTGGCGCCCGATGATGTCAAAGTTGGCGGCGTGGAAGGGCTCGTTCATTAAAACTACGGGAATCCCGAGGAGGATGTTAAGCCCGATGTTTAGTTTGGCATTGATGAAGAAGCCTAGAGAGAGCGTTGATAGCCAGACATCCTGATCTGGGTCTGTGTTTTGGGGAACAGTTCGCACCGTTGCGTCCAACGTGGCGATGAAGTGGGAGTGAGTGGTGATGACGGTCTTCATCTTGCCGCCGGTTGAACCACTCGTGCGGTTCAGAAAACCCACTGTGCTCTCGGCGCTGCTGTGGTCACTAATAGAGAAACCGCAGAATTCAAGTGTTCCGTCGCTGAATGCGGTTTCGTCTTTCGACGGGTCGTAGACTGGAATACCGCTCAAGAGTTGACTGGCTTCGTTCGCCATGTCTTGCATGGCGGCATTCGTGATTAAAATCTTGGAGCCAGCTGCCTTCATTCGTGCAACGACATCTTGCACGGCGAGTTCCTTTTGCAATGGAATGAGCTGGACAGTCGCGCCTGCTGCTAGGATGCCAAGATACACGATGGGATAATAGATCTTTGCCAACGTTAGCGCTCAGTCTTTGAATAAGGTTATTTTACTTGACGTACAGAATCAGAAGCGAGAACGGCAACAGGATCCATGACCTGGATATTGAACCGTTCCACCAAGACCGTAGCAAATTGACGACTCTTGTGCTCTAACTCCGCCAGCGTCAATGTTGCTTTAGACTTATCCTCACGATACAAGACGCGATCCGCCGGGTATGAACGACGCGACTCGAAAAGATAGGTGAAGACATCACTACGTGGGCGCGTGACACCTGCAAGCTTAGATATGAACCTCATGTTGAATAATTGAAGAGCGAAAAAATCGATAATGTTTCTCCTGTTGAATTGAGTAGTAGTGAAATGACTCGTGGGAACGAACACTCGAATATACACTTCTGCGTATCGCCACAAGATTTCCAAGTTTGGTTGTTTATAGTAACTCTTCGAGATTGGTGGGACATCGTGTGGGGGGTGGGCATAGCACACACCCATGTGCCTATCATCGAACACTGACCTCCGGACTCGTCTCGGAGAACTTTATTTAGCGATTCGCATGCTTTCTACGCATCTCTCTGGTCGCTTCAGATATTAGGTAACATCGATCATCACTGTTATTTCCAGAAGAAGAAAGTGGTAAACCATTGTATATGGCCTAGGCCAGCCTGTGGAGATCGTTGTCAGCCGTCCAATGTGTCGTCTCTCCGGGACGCGTTTTAGAAAAGATGTTATGCATGTAGGTGTTTTCTCCGTTGGAAACAGGGTTTCCATTACCCCGAACGTGTTAGACAGGCTGACGTATCGCTCTTGTTGAGCGTCGGCTGCGCGCGCGGAGCGGAGGCAACGGAGGTGGGTGGTATGTGGGTCTGGACATGCGTTTACCGTCGGAGGAGCAGTGAATCACGCGATCTCAGCCTCTTGTGTAAAGTGGGAAGAGACATAGAATATAGATGTCAGACCGTGAGGGCATCACAGAGGTTTTGAATAGGAAGAGAAAAAAGTGTATAGAAACAGAATCTCACGCTCAAGTACACGCGTCAATTCAACATATCACACTCCCACAATACTGCACAACCAATCACGTTGCAATCATGACTTCTTTTGGAAAAATGGATCTTTCAATCATCGACTACCAGGCTCTGGCTTCCAAGGATGCACAGAGCACCCGCACACCCCTGTCGCTGAAGGAACGGTCCCGCCTATACAGCGCATTGAAGGATACCGGGTTCGCGTACTTGAAACACCCACGTATCAATCAAGCCACCATCGATTGCCTCTTCGGCCACACCAAAAAGTTCTTCGCTAAGCCCTTAGAAGAGAAGATCAAAATCAAAGGAGAGCTGGAGAAAGGGAGAGGACCAAGCCAGGGCTATTCGAATCCGGCAAAACTTGCCCAAGATCCAAAGACGAGTGATCTTAAGGAATTCTTTGGTATGTATTACGACGAGGATACCGAGAAGCCTAACCAATGGCTCGAAGACGAAGGCTCCAAAGCCATGCGTAAAGACCTGGTTGCTTTCTTCGAGTCCTGCCACATAGTAATCCTAGAACTGCTGTCTGCGCTGGCAGAAGAAGTCGGCCTTCCGCCGGAAGCCTTACACCCCTATGTCGCCGAAAAGAACCATTTCATTGCTTGCCTGCACTACCCCGGGACAAAAGCGGACGCCTTCCAGTTCAGAACGCGAGCAGCCGCGCATACCGACTACGGATGCCTGACGCTGCTGTTCAACGACTCGAAGGAGGGACTGCAAGTCATGACACGAAACGGGACGTACGAATACGTGCCCCGGATTGACGACTGTGCTGTTTTGAATGGTAAGTCCTACTTGCATTTTGCATGCAACGCGAACGGTTGTGCTTACGTGTTGTTACGACAGTCGGAGACTTGACATCTCGCTTCTTCAACGGTATTCTTCCAAGTACCGTGCACCGCGTCGTGCAGCCACCGTCTACATCCACAGACCCAAACGCTGAAATCCCGAGTCGCTACTCGTTAGCATTCTTTGGGCATTACAACCTGAGCACGTTGGTGAAGCCGTTGGATGCGCTGGTCTCGGAGTCGTCCCCTGCTAAGTTTGAGCCTATCGAGGCTGGCGAGCATGTTAAAGCGAGGGTTAGACAGCTGCATGTTGCGGGTCACAGCTTGCGAGAGAATTCCGGCAGCGTTGTTCAGAGTCAGCCAAATTCAGTGGTTTCTGCGTCGGCTTAGGCAACATGTCTGAGGCGCATGTCTCGCTCGAAAGAAGGAGCAAAAAAGTGGCACATGATGGGAATCCTCAGGTGTACTAGTTCGACACAAAATTGTCATGTAGCCATAGATTGACAATATGGTTTCGAATTGCGCAATACCTATTTCGATATCGTAATTCGTATTCTTTACATGTTTACTTACAGCTTGTGAGGGAAGGCGTGGACTCGTCAGTTTCTTACGCTAGAAATCAGCAAACCCCCCGTCCCGAATCAGAGAGTAAGGATAGACATTATGCATGATTCCTCAACTTCTGCGCAGAGCTCTGGCACTGTTCTGCGATCGGTGTGCAAGCCGTTCTTGTTGCTGCATGATGATGTTGTGGCTGCATTGCCAGCAGGTAATGGCTTCTCGCATGGAAAAGGTCAGATATGATATGCGCCCACAGGCGCCCCAAGGGCCACAAAACGCCCCATGTATATATTTTTTGAATTCTTTTAACCCAATCAATATTGAACGCCTAGATGTTCTCTCTTATCCGATAAATATATATACTTACAAGTTCTTAGCAAGGGCTGACGTGAGAACCGCGCGCTATCACCGCACTTCGCGCTCGTGAAACCGTCGAAAGCCTTGTAATGAAGTTTGAAGGAGAAGATTTGAATACTATAAACTGAACTGTTCGGTTGCGCAAAGGATAATAAAAGCTCTAAGCTTATCCGAGTCGTTGAAGCCAGCGACGCGACCGAACTCCGATTGGATATAGTCTTTTGTATACTTTGACAGTATAGTTTTCAAAGTAAAATCTGGTATGATATCCCACTCTGGACTGTTTTGGGAGATGTGGTGGAGTGCGGGCAGAGATGGTGGCGTTTGCATCGCAGCCACCCACTCTGACTCATCCCGTGCGATCCACGCGGCATGGCTGCATGGCAGTGGCATGCCAAGGATGAGGTCATCATCGAGCGGCTCGTAATACGGCAGCTGCTTCCCTGTCGCATTGTTGTGGTTAATGTAAAAGTTGACGATGTTAGCGAAGAACACGGTCCTTCTTGCAGTCTCGGTGATTTCCCATCGACCCCATGGGGATGAGGTGGTTGACGTAGGCGCTGAATTTGGATTTGAAAACACCCTGATATCCGAGTTGGAAATCTGGGGATACGATTTGGCGTAACACTGGGTCATCTGTGTGGGTTGTGTCAGAGTAGTGTTTGGAAAGATGGCTTGGGAAGAGGGTCATACTTTGAGTAGAAAGGGCGATCTTAGGCCCCTGACCTTTGATCGATGCTTCCAAGCCTCAAGTTCATTTGTGCGACTCTCGCGCAGCTCCAACACTTCATATAAGAGCATAGCATGCAATGCATCCCACTGCTGTATGCATTGATATGATGGCTGAGTGGTGGTTGTCAGCTACCATGGTGTCACCACGTCGGGGTAATCAACCCCCTGGTAATACTTACGAAAGCTTCAATCAACCTCTGACGCTCAGCATCCATGACTCGTCGCACGAATCGGACGCTTTCTTTGGCGTTCACGCTGCCGCCACAACAGACAGCCATCGACGTCAGAGGCAAAGACGCCATGTCAGCATCATCGCTGTAAAGATTTGGATGCAGGAAAGGAGACGTTGTCTTGTCTTTGAGGAGTAAATTTGGATATTCACCTAGCAGTCGTACTAGATCCAGTGAACTCGACGGTGAGGAGGTAGGAGAAGGAAATTGGGTGGCGTTTTCACTGTTTGAGTGGGTCACTGACATAGACAGTGGAATGTTCCAGGAAGAAGTGGAGAGTAACATTTCGCTTGTAGAACGGGAATGAAGATCTGTAATAACACTGGGGCTAAGAAAAGACTGGCTAGTAGCGGTAGCGGTGATACTATTGGATAGATCTGTCGATGTAGGGGCGGGAAGGGAGACAGATTGGGTGGGCGTCGGAAGTGACACGCCAAACACCTCCATGGGCCATGACGAAAGAGGAGAGTCCCACGGGAGTTGGAGGGGTTGGGGCTCGCGAGCAGGGGTGTCCGCGCCCGTTTCGTCGCTTGCTTCGAATAATTCCGAGCCGTGGTCGGCGGAGGAGGCCCTAGGGTTGGTGAGATAGACACAGGGTTGCCCACGCTTGGCACAGCGGGAACAGGTCGGTTGACTGTAGCAGCACTTTGTCTTGGCCTGGACGCAAGCGTTGCATGCCTTGCGGCGGGTTGGCGGGTTGGTTGGGCTCTGGCAGCGCCTGCGGTGGCGCATCAAGAGGTCGCCTATCCGTATTGATTTTGTCAGCATTGAGGTCTGTATGGATAGTTACAAGGGGACTGGCGTCGGTCTATGAAGACTTCTACAGGGGACTGTGAAGTCTTTCATGATCGGTGGGGTCAAATTTGCAAAAACGTACGCCGCTGGTAGCACTTGGAGCATGATTCGCATGTGAAATTGTGCGTGGTATTATTGGTGGTAGTTGTGGTCGTCGATGTGGAGGCGATACTACTCTTGCTGGACTCGGTCATGTCGTTCGCCATGTTTTGCATGGCAGATAGAGGGCATACAGAGATCCGCGGAAAATCCGCTGTCAAGTCGAGGTAAACCGGTGGTGTAGGATGAATATCACTGTAACTATATTGCATACAGGTACAGATACAGTGGTGGGAATGGCTGAAGCACGGGCGAGGCCAGATGGCGCTTATGTATTATGAAGGCGAAATCCGAATAGCGCCCGGGCCACCTGTACGTAGATCTTTTGGCGGCGGCTTGCTCATCATGTACGCAAGGTCAGAACCCCCCTCTTGCGGTATAGAAAAAGTCGGCAAAGACTATATTTATCCATTCGACGCATATTTTCAAACTATTGGAAGAGCAAGATGGTTCGTGTTGTACGTAGATATCAACAATGAAGAATACATCTGTTTCGTGTATTGGAACATATACATTCAATACAGATACCGTGGGATGTCTTCAACCGCCACCTTGTTAATCGCAAAATGACGCGCTTTCATGCTACACTGTATCTCTAGTCTATTTTCGCTGCTTAGAAATTCTGTTAACTAATTGGTTGTGCGAGTAGCTATCTACGTTTGATGCGGCAAGTGTCAAACTGGGTTTGTATCTCTCGCTTGTTTTCTTGGTCCCGCTTAAGTGGCGTGCCGTGAAGGGTCGGGCCGTTAGGATCAAGCAGATACCCCTGGACGACTATCTTACCCATGTGGATATCCTACACAGCTGTTGCTTGGATGTTCGGTATTATAGATGTACGACGCCTAAACGGTTCATAAGATTCTGACCATATGCCGTAAGCTCGCAAAGCTCGTGTTAAGCAACGTGCCATGTCGGCGAAAGCTGACCGAACCTCCGGGGTTGGATCATTTGGCAGAGGGATCCTACCTCGCCAAAATAATGCAACAAAAATATATATCAGAAAAGGAGGGCCGCTTGTATCACAAAAAAGAGGTCTTAGAAAGAAAAGGGATATTATTACAGGGAGATGACACGCCGGGTAGTGACAGGTCGGTTAGATACCTCCCTGTACCTGAGAGGGCTTAGCTCGGGCCTTCACTCAACCAGGGAATCAGAATCTATTCTGTTTCAACTTTCTTGAGGGCTTTTTCATGGTACTCTACCGGCCCGAATCGTCACGACCCGAGGTATCATCCCCCTGTGTAAATATTAAAATTTAACTCTGGACCCTCAACAAATCAACTCAACGATTGTGAACCATGGTTAGGTGGAAGGGGCTGAGATGTTGCCTATTCTCACACACAGAGTGTAAAAGGCTTCCGCTGCGGCTGAGAACTCTGAGTCCATCCCCCATCCGACCAAACCTTAAACCCGGTATTTTTAGGCACAGTGCACTACCCAAATCAACGAATGTATTACAGAACGCAGAGTCTTTGTCCAATGGAACCAAGAGAGCAGTAGCTACATGTATACTTAACGGTACGTAGAGACAGTACGTAATTGAGCGAGCCACTAGCTCAATTTAATTTTAACCACCCATTCACACAACTCCACTCCACTCCACTCTCGTACTCTCGCACTTTCACACTTTCGTACCCCATTCACTCCTTCCCAATCAAGGCTCCGAGCCGTCCCGCTCATATATGTACAGGGTATACGCACGTCGGGTCGTACGGGGTCCGCGTATACCTAATTATACATACTAGAGAGAAAACTTATTGGTAGCTAATTTGTAGAAAGCTCTTATGTAAACTAACGGCACGACCCCGTAAGATCTGACGTGCGTATACCCTGTACACATCCTCGAAGGCATCGTTAGTAGTATGCGCGCTTTACCACGTGCAACACCATCTGGCGCCAAATGAGGAAAAAAACTCTACGTTGGCCCCAACGGCCAACCACTCACTAATCAGATCCAGTCCGGCCCCACAAAGCGGCATAGTATGTTGACCTGGATACCATTCAAGCATCATTCCACGCGTTATCAATCTATACCCCATGCTTCGTCTTCCACCCACGGTCCGGAGCCAATCTTATCCACCGTAGAATTTCACCCATAAGGATCACGCCATGCACTAAGTCCTAACTTCCTATAGTAAGACTCTAGCTTCTTAAGCTTTAATACTATACTAAGTTAGGACTTGGTCCGTGGCGTGATCCTTATGGGTGAAATTCTACGGTATGTTTGAATACAGCAGTCATTCGCCTCACATAGTCTAGTTACAATTAAGGATCGTAGATAGGGTTGAAGCGACTGATAGACAGGGTCAAATTTTCCACCAAGGAAAAATCAGCAGGCACAAGAGTTGCCAGCCGGGGAAAGCGAACGTGAAGGGTGCTGGCTGAACGATCCCACCCCACGTGCTGCATTATGCGCTGAAAGTTCTCGTATAATACATTATAAAAACGAGAAGAACGAGGTCTCGAGGCACTCCGACGCATGAAGAGGGCAGACTTTGGTTACTTTTGTATGCTGCCGTTACTACACGGGGTATATTGGTAGCACAGTGGATACTTGGCACGTATAGCAACCCTGAAAGCTGAACTACCATGATCCTAGAAAAGGAACAAACACGCGAGTTATGTATGTACCCCGATGCAAGATAACGATTACAGGACATGCAGCAACAAGCATCACGTCAACACGCCTGTAGATGACCGAATTCAATCTACAAGCACCATGATCCCCAATAGTTCTCCATTGGTCGGCACAAAACTTGCCCAGGATCTGGATTCTCTGGTTTGCTTATACGGCAAAGCCGAACTTCATAGCCTCCACGCCGCTGCGACGTGCCTAAACACTCTATTGTGGCCTTGTTGCGATGCGTTGCTCGCCGACAAGGAACTCTCCATTTTGCATCCTTGAACCTGGCTGACTCCTGCTTATCATTTATACATCTTGCAGGCTCCGAAATCTCGGAAAGTCTATTGGACAGCTTGAGCGCCGTCTTTGACGCTTTTTCCCTTCAGCTAATGCGATACAGTATGATGGAGTATGTGGTACCAATGATTGTCGCTTCAGAGTTTCCTGTTTCCCAGGTGTTCCATCTCCAGGCTCGCCAGGACAAAGGCACTGGTTCCAATGAGACTGTTTCGGATCACCTCTCGATTCACATAGTACTATCGTGGTCAGCATTGAACTCTCTTCGATGGCCACGTGGCACTTACATTGAAATTGGGGCTTGCTACATGCAGGCTCGAAATCACGCTGGTACCCTCAAAATCCAGGGTACCATTTACATGCTCGGTGACGAAATGTTCCACCAGGTCTTCGTAAGTTGAGCGTACCAGATCCTCAACGTCTTCAGCCACCACTTTTTGGGAGGCTTGAGAGGCTTGCAGGAAATACTTCAACGCAGTCTTCTTGCGCTGGCTGATGTCGACATATCCGTATCTCAGTCCCTTCCCCAGCGCATATATGAGCATGGCGGTGGAACTGGCTTCGACAAAATTGCCCTTCTCGCCAGGACGCTCGAACACCTGCCAGACACCATGCCTCCCCGTCTTCTTTGCCGAATTTCTTAAGGCTTCGATCTCTGCTGCTGCTAGGCTTGCATAGATCTCTCTCATACGTTTATACGCTTTGGTTTTTCTCAGCCCGGGATCTGTCTCCGCAATAGCAAGCGCATCAACCACTCCGATCGTGTACCAGGCTAAGCTCCGACCCCAAACAATGGGACTGGCGCCTGTTTTGCCGTCTGCCCAAGGTGCTTGTCGAGAGCCGTCGTAGCCATGGACAATCAGGCCAGTATCCCTGTGAAGTGTGTGCTCGTACATTATATCAAGCTGCTGAACGGCTGAATCAATGTTCAAGTGTGGATCACCATAAGTGAGGCCATAAAGCACCGCAAAAGGTGCGAAGCCATACATGCCATCACTATAGGACAGATTTCCATACTGCTCGTATGGAGGTGGGGGATCTACGAAATACCAGTAGCCGCCTTGGCAGAAAGATTAGCTCGTGATCTTGATCGTTTTGGAATTGTACGTACCGTCCGAGTTGCGAAGTTGCAGGTCGATGGATTGTCGAAGCGCTATCAGTGCCGCACGGTCCTCATGATCTTGGCCTTTTGCGTCGCTTCGCCTTCATTCCATCAGTTCAATGCTTCAATGCATCACACAGTCCAGTACGAGGAAGACGCACATGAAGGAACGTCCAGCACATAGTCGGTCAAGCGGTGCTAGGGAGTTATCGATAGGATCGAGAAATTCGGCAGCATTGTACTTGACGCTTTTCCGATGGTACTCTAGCCACTTTTTGTTTTGTTGTTCATCGCTGGACCATTCAACGGCAGCACGCAGAGCCTGCTGGAAGATTCCCTTTTGAATACCACTCAGCAACCCATTGGCTGCCTCAATACCTTCACGTCGAGAGATGATGCTATCTAGCATCCATGTCGAGTATGGAAGCGGCCTGCTGTCGATCTCTTTTGCGTCTATCCCACCAAACAAACGAACAAGCGCGAATATGAACAAGACGAAGAAGTTGTGCATTCCGATCAATTGATTCATACAAATCTGGTTTTTGCAAACGACTGCATATTTCTTGTCTATTAATCTCCCTATATCTAAGGGGCTCCGTCGCTGTTGTGGGTCCAGTCTTGGCTTAGTAAGAACGACCACGGACTCCGATGGTCGTTCCGGATTAGGAATTACTCAACATTGCTGTTGATCGGAAATTCGTTCATCAATAAAGAGTCGGTTCACGTCAAATACTCTGATCATCCAACCGGTTTCTTCATTCTTAATTCAACATCTTGTTGGCGCATTAAGGAATTGTCTTACGTGCAGACCCAAGAAACTCCGCTCATTCCACACGGTGCATGTTGCAGTGAACGGAGCTGAACGACAACTCTCGGTTAGCGAACGACTCACCGTTGTAGTCCATTGCAACTCGAAAAAATCCCTCGACTAAGCTGCTCTGCAAGATTGTTTACTGCCAGTTCTTGATTATGTCCGCTGCCGATTCGAAAGAGGCATTGCCTCCTCCCTCAAGCCCTGAGTCCAATGCTTCTCCAGGTACGCTGACTCCATTCACTTTAAAATGGTTTTCCTAAAATGAAATCAGTAAAAGATGTCGAGGACAATGGTGCCCCAGCAACCAAAGAAGATCAACACATCTACGTCGCCGAAACCCTCTCTACTCCGCGCCAAATCCTCTTTATCGCAACTGTATGCATGGCAATGTTCACCAATCAGCTCGGCTTGGGAAATACAGTAGGCATAGTGGGTATAATCGGAAAGTCATTTGGTCTCAACACAGCTGGAGAACAAGTGTGGTTACTTGCTGGCTACAGTTTATCCATCGGCACCTTCATCCTCATAGCCGGCCGACTCGGAGATGAATTCGGTCACAAGCGATTGTTCGTCATTGGCATGGCATGGTACGCACTCTGGTCGCTCATCGCCGGTCTCGCCGTCTACTCGTCCTACGTGCTCTTTATCTTCGCACGCGTCTTCCAAGGCATGGGTCCGGCAATGACGCTACCGAGCAGTTTGGCCATTTTGGGCAGCTCATATTCACCCGGACCGAGGAAGAACATGGCATTTGCCTGGTTTGGCGGGACAGCGCCGTTCGGCGCAATTGCTGGATTCACTTTCGGCGGCCTCTTTTCTCTCGCGTGGTGGCCATGGACATACTGGAGCCAGGCCATAGCCTTGGCCGCTCTTGCTGCGTTCGGCGCGTGGGTCATTCCCGACCAGCCTCTGACTCCGTCCGTAAAGCAACAATCGTGGCACGACAAGATGAAGTTCATGGATGTTCCTGGCTGTGTAACCGGTGTCGCATCTCTTGTTCTCTTCAATTTCGCCTGGAACGAAGCTGTTGTCGTGGGCTGGGAGCAGCCATATGTCTACGTCTGCTTGATCCTTGGTGTCTTGTTCGGTGCTGTCTTCTTCGGGATCGAAGCCTTTTGGGCTCCGAACCCCATCATCCCGTTCGCTGCGTTCAACGTGGATATCTTCTTCATTTTCGGATGTACGGCGGCTGGTTGGGCAACTTTCGGCATCTGGGTAAGCACATCTTCCTTCTCGCCTCATGCAGCAAGGGCACTCTATTAATACACCAAACAGGTCTTCTACTTCGCCCAACTCGTCATGCAGATCCGTGGCATCTCGCCCCTACTACTAGCAGCATGGTACAGTCCCGTGATCCCCTCCGGCCTTCTCTCTGCACTAGCCGTTGGAAAAACAATCGGCAAGCTACCCGCATCGTGGATCATGGTAGTCGGCCAGCTAGCATACGTAGTCGGCTCCATCCTAGCCGCCACCATGCCCGTCCACTCCAATTACTGGACCTATTTCTTCTTCAGCGTCATCATCATCTGCGTCGGCATGGACTCTTCGTTCCCTGCTGCGACTGTGATCTTCTCGGACGCCGTGCCGCCGAAGTATCAAGGCATCGGCGCCAGTGTCGTCATGACTATCGTTAACTACAGCATCTCGCTTGGCCTTGGCTTCGCTGGGACGGCCGAGAGGGAGGTGAAGAAGGGAGCTGACGGTTTAGCCGGGGATTTGCTGGGCATCCGGGCTGCGCTTTGGGTGTCGGTTGGTCTTGCGGGATTGGGGTTGGTGCTGAGTCTGCTTTTCGTCGCGAAGGAGCACTTCCTTGGGAGGGCTTCGGTTGTTAAGACGTGATATGGTGGGGTGCATCTGGTGAGCGAAACTGTCAGGTGGTTGTGGAGAGTTTTGTGTTCGGAGTTGGACCATTTGTCAGAGGGATCCTACCTCACTAAAATTGGTGGAGAGTTTTTTCTATGTAATCGAGGTACGCTTGGATGGTAAAGCTTACACAGCTACAGAGGGACGTAATATTGGGACTTTCATAGTAATAGCATTTGCATTAGCATTGGTTATACGCTTCATATCTTTTTAAGTAGAAGCTACAGATTGAATTTAGAATAATACACCATCTTCTACAATTGCACTCACTTCTGATTCAGATCGTAACTTGATTCCTAGTGCTGATGGTTCTAGACTGGTGAACATATACCACCTCTCTTGTACGAACAGTATCCCTTTAAAGACACATGTCGGATTGACGCAAGCATTGAAACAGAAAATAGAAATTCGAAAGTAATACCACGTACTTCAAATTCAACTCTACACTACCTAATCAAATGTCACCACACCTCTTAACATATCCACCCACTGCCAGATAAACAATTTCACAAACTTACTCCTAACCCCACTACCATCCCAATACCCCATAACCCGTATCATCGCTCCCCCATTCTACCCCTTGTGCACGACGACCATCATAAAAGCTCCATGCTCCACTATTCAAACCTTCAATTCCTGCTGAAACTCCGTCTCGAATTTGCCCTTTGCATCCTGGATAATGCTGTCCGCGAGTTTTTCGGCCACGGCGTCTAGACATTAAGTTAAAGGATGATAGGAAACGAGTACAGAGGATTGAAATGGACTTACAAATGACGCTCTGGATGTGACTAGGTACGAGAAACGGCATAATCGAAGCATCAACAACCCTCAACCTGTCCACCCCCCTTACCCTCCCCTTAGTATCCACCACCGCTCCCCTCCCCTCCCTCCCCATCCTACACGTCGCGCCCGCATGATAATACACACTCGCGGCCTCCCTCAACCACCTCAACACCCCCTCTTCTTCCTCGCCCTCACCCACAACCTCCTTCCCCGGAAAGTACTCCTCGCCGACAAGCACGTCAGCGATCTCCGCGCTCGCAAGCATCTGCCGCATCCGCTTGAACGCTGCGACAGCGACTTGTTGGTCCGTACGCGAGGTGAAGACGTTGGGGTTGATGAGCGGCGCGTCATGCATGGAGGGGGAGCGAATGGTTAGGTTGCCTCGGGAGACGGGCGCCATGAGAGCTGCGGCTATGGAGGCGTATTGGTAGCCGTCGGAGGGTTGGGGGGAGCGGAAGTCGCCGAGGAAGGTGGGGGCTACGACGTACTATTTTTGTCTTTCGTTAGAAAAGTTTTTAAATCATCGTAAGGATTAATGCAAATCAGGCGCGGTATTGACACAGGTTACAAAACTACTTAGAAATGTCCTTGGCCAGGGATCGTACACAGAGGTAAATGAGTAATGACGTGATATTGTCTTCCGTTACATAGAATTCTCGGAAGTTGGATGTCCGTGTGAGTGGAAGGGGAAGTGTGTGAGGAAAGATTTACTTACCTCGATCTCGGGATAGTCGTCCGGAAAAGCCGCAAGGTCTTCCAGTGTGCTTGCTGTAAAGTTCTCCCTCAGATCCTGCGGTATCTTCTCAAAAGCGCCAAAATCGCCGCCATTGGAAGTCAGCGGCCCCTCATGCTTCTCGCGATACGTTTCATAAACACGAAGTCGATACTGCGGGTCGTCGTTCCATCTCGATGTCGTTTCGAGCTTTACCCGCACGGCTGGGCCGAACCACACGTGGTCGACCATGTGCTGGCCAACATCCGGGTTCTCATAGACAACTTCGATGCTGTGTTGTTCGAGTGTCGCTTTTGGACCGACACCCGAGACGAGTAAAAGTTGCGGAGATTGAAACGCTCCCGCCGCGAGGATGACTTCGTTGTTGGCGCGCAAGGTAAACGGCATACCCGTGTTCTCAGCGACAACCCCGATGGCGTTTTTGGCCTCATCGAAGAGGATTTTTATACCCAGCGTGTGCGTGAAGAGTGTGAGGTTCGGGAGGTCGGAGAAGGTGGAGAGGTATGTGGATTCGGAGGAGCCGCGCTGTTGTTGAGGGGACGTGAGGGTGTGTTGGAAGTACTGCGAGCCTAGGATCTTGCCGTTGTCGAAGTTGCCGGCGTCTTGGATACCTATTGAGGCCATTGCGCGGCGGACCCAGCTGTTTTCCAAGTTATCAGTCAATCCCAAACAATATAGTCGCAGGGAAGTGGTACCTGGAGAATGAAACCGCGAAGTTTGCGTAGGTCACCGAAAGCGGCCCTTTTGAGGACGCGAAGACACTGGGATCGTATCCTGGAGTCGCGTTCGCTGCTCTTTTCGAAGCATCGGGACTGGTGAAGTGTACGCTTTTGCGGAAGTATGCTTCGAGCTCGGGGAGTGTGTAACTTTGGTCGCCGACTTCGTCTGCCCATTTTTGAAAGGCTCCAGTTGGTCCCCTGTTAAACGCATTAGCATTGGTTCAAATACTACGACAGTGGCCCCGTACTTTTGATATATCATAGCACTGACAGTCATTAGTTCTTATGATTCTTCCGATGAATTGGTAATCTCGTGACTCACTGTCTTCCACTAGTCCCTCCAACGCATTTGCCGCGTGGGTAAGGAATCCTGCGTTCATTCAAGCCAGCCTGAGGCTCCGTCTGAAAAGCCCAGTCATTCGCCTCATTTGGCTGGAAGACAAATGCTGGAGTACTGGAAAGAATGGGTTCGGAGTCTTCATAGAAGCCGCCAGCTTCAATAATTGCTACGTTATACCCAGCAGCAGCGAGTCTTATGCCCACTGGGATTCCAGCCGTGCCTGCCCCGACCACAACATAATCGAACGTTTGATTCCTTACTTCTCCTCTACTATACCCTCTCACCGAGGAGCAGTACAGAGCCAAGAAAGCGGAAAACAAATTGCGGATTGATAACATTTTGTCCAATTGCTGGAACATGTGGGGAACCAAGAGTGACAAGAATGATTACTGGTGTGTAATACTGGGAGTTGAATCATTTGGCAGAGGGATTCTATTGTTGTGTCGCCGATACGAACCTGCCTAATCCAGCCATGAACCTGCCCTTCCATCTCTCGGAGCATCCGCAGTCGACAACCCTGTATTGTTGCCGGAGCGCGGGGGTTGCAACGCGGAGCTGCGTTGTCCACGGGCGGGATATCGTCACGGCCCTACGGGACTCCAGGACCCCCGACCAGGGGTTAGCGAGTACGAACTCTCAACGGAGAACCGCATTTGTGACACATGGAGAAATGCAGTGTAATGGTAAAAGTCAATTGCGCTATCTTGTATCTAATCTATATAGTGATCGAAATTCTTGAGCAAGAATCGACATTGATTCAAAGACCCTTCCGTCGTCCAATCAGACCCAAACTCAAAAGAAACTTTCATCATTCAAACCACCAAAATGGCCGTCACAGAAACAATCGTTCCTGCAGGAGGCCTAGTCCTAGTAACCGGCGTCAACGGCTTCATCGCATCGCACATCGCGAACCTGCTCCTCAAACAAGGCTACGCCGTCCGCGGCAGCATCCGCTCGTTGGAGCGAGGCGCATGGGTGCAAGAAGCCTTTGCGGAACGACACCCCAAGGGCACCTTCTCGACAATCCAAGTCGCAGATGTGAATGCTGAAGCTGCGTGGGGAAAAGCCATCGCAGGCGTAGACGGCATCGTGCATGTCGCGGGAGACATGAGTTTTGGCGCCGATCCAAACCAGGTCATAACGCCGATGGTCAACGGCGTGCGGAACCTCCTGCGGACAGCCGCGAAGGAGAAATCTGTTAAGCGCTTCGTCTTCACGAGTAGTAACCGCGCTGCGCTTAATCCCATCCCTGGAAAAGAACTCACTGTTCATCGCAACTTGTGGAACGATTCTGCCATCGCGGGCGCATGGCGGCCTCCCCCATACGAGGCAGACCGTATTTGGGATGTGTACGCGGCGCTGAAAGCGCAAGTCGAGCAGGAAGTCTGGCGTTTTTCAAAGGAAGAGAACCCACATTTCGTCGTCAACACCATCCTCCCCGACTTCGTCGTCGGCCCCATCTTCCACCCCAAACAGCCCGGCAGCACGGGGAAATGGGTGATGGATTTCTGGCGCGATCCCGGCCACTACGAGCCACTGAAAAACTTCATCCCGCAGTGGTTCGTAGATGTCGAAGATACTGCGTTTCTCCACATTGCGTCGTTGACGCAGGAGGATGTTAAGGGTGAGCGTCTGTGGGGGTTTGCGGATACGTTTAATTTTAATAGCTGGGTTGGGGTTTTTCGTAAGGTGGATCCGAAGAGGAAGTGGCCAGAGGATGATCCGGAGCAGGGTCATGATTTGACGAAGATTGATACGTCGAGGGAGGTGGAGTTGTTGAAGCGGTTTGGACAGGATGGGTGGACGAGTTTCTTTGAGAGCGTCAAGAGGAATGTTTTGGATACACCTGCTGCGTGGCCTGCCTAAAGTTGGGGCGTAGAGATTGAATCATGCACATAATGAGTGAGTGTAAAACGATAGCAAGTGTACATGGTTGATGCTTAGGCTCTGTAGTCCGCCATGACATTGTTTTTAAACCTGCCTTATGCACAACCCCGAAATGCATTATCACACAATTTTCTAGTATAGTTTATCTAAGGACAAGACAACCACCATCTGCGAAGATCAATATCAAATATACCCCGGCTTGCATACCATTTAGTGTTCGAATTGTCGCGCGAGGTGATGTTTCCTGATATAGAGTGCACTGAATCTTGAGAATACATACAAATCAATGAAGTGCGTTAACAGATTGATGAATATAACACTGGTACGAACGTCATGGAGGTTAAGCTGTTTAACAAATTCAGGCATTGTTCCACAGCGCGGTCTACATTTCACTCGCCCATTCGACACACAATTATTCTCGGTATATTTCATTCTCTATTGAACCTCTACATAAACCTCACCCCGGCAATCAACAAGCACCTTTACAGTCCTCAAGGCTTTCGAGCAGTGACCCATTTCACCTTTGGGGTGTAGCCAATTGCCTTCATTTCCTTCACCAATTCGTCCAGAAACTCAAGATACTCCTCCGGCGTCCTTGCTACATCAGCGACAGCGTCGTCTAGGTATTTTCGTCAGTATCACTCATCACTTTCATAATGTATCGCATGAAGAGATCTCACCAGGCATCTTCCTAGCAAGATGACGGAAAGACTGAGGCAGAAGCTCCGCAGTCCATACCCTATCCTCAACGCGCTTCGACGTCGCCCCATACCCCAAATCAAAGCTCTCCTCCCTCACATCCTCGAACCCCAATCCCTTCAGCAATTCCGGAAACTTCCTCCAAATATGCACATCCATGCCTGAAGAGTTGCACGACCACTCCTGAATCTGCGCGAGCTTCTTCTGCTGCGGCATGTTATCGGCGTACGACGAGAGCACCCACTCGGCTTCGACGAGCTGCAACGTGCCGCCCGGTTTCACCAGGTCCGCGAGATTCGACACGACGGCCGTCCACTCGTCTTTCCCGATGCCCCAGACCAGAAGACGCTGGTGCACGAGGTCGAAGCTGTTCTTCCAGCCCCAGCTGGAGGGTACAGGCGTGCGCACGTCGTGTTTGCGTAGATCGAGACGCGGGTCTGCGCGGAAGAGCGTGCTGCCTAGATCTATGCCGTGCAAGCTGAAAGTCTTTGCTGAGCGGCCGTAATGCACTTTTGCGAGGTCCGCGAGCCAATTTCCTGTCTTGTGTATAAGATTTGGAAGTTGGTTGTCGTTGGCAAGAATGTACTTACCGTCTGCGCAGCCCGAATCTAAGACCCTGGCACCCTCTGGCAGGTCTAGAGGAGTGAGTTTGTTATTTGTAGCGGCTTTGATGAATTCGTGTTGGCGTTGGAGACGCTCGATTTCCTCCCTGTGGTGAGGCAATAGGTACACGCCCTCGGTCCCGCTGAATTCGTCCACTTTCTCGTTGCCCAAGGGCACGGCTTGAGGTTGAATTGGGTCTTCCATGGCACGTGATGATTTTGATGTTTATAGCTAATTTTTGTTAAAGCTTGGATACTGAGCCCCTTGATCGATTAACCCGATTTATATAAATAGACATGTTTCTACATAGCGACGGCGATCAAATGGAGCGCAAGCTACAAGACGTTCCGCGTGTGCATCTACAGGGGTCAAACCGGAGCCTGTGCCAAAACCATCAACATCATCTACGGGATTGAGCTTGTGGGTTTTCGGGAAATGGGTGGTGTTGGTCACGTTACTGACGGTCTGTCGCAATTTGTAAGCTCCTCAACGTTTGCAGTTGTCTGTGGGCGTTTGGAGTCATTGAAGCCATGGATTGCGTGCTTATCAATCAACTTCGGAGTTGATGGTCATCCTCGGATCTGCCTGCCGGGCTAGCACTGTTTTGGGAACAGGGTCGGCATCGGTCTCGGAACTTTCGTATTTGGATATGTGTTAGTTATGGTATATACTACGATCTATGAAATGCTTCAATTGAAGCTTTACAGAATGCTGCTTAGAGTTATTAGCAGTCAAAAGTCAAAGAGGTACCCTTGATGGTCAGCATTGAATGCCGATTACGCGAGAGGACAAACAACACTATGAACCAATCAGATCCATGTCCGAAACAGCCATGGAATTCCGACACATTGTTTGCTCTGTGTTGGTCTTTGGTTTTGTGAAGTCGTAGACCAATTAGTAACCACTTCTCTTTCAAATTCGAATTCGCCATCGCCTACGAAGCTCGTATTTCCATAACCAATGCTCTCAGTCAAAGACCGCACCGGTCAAGCAATCGTCGGGGCATTTGTTGGCCTCATAGCACTTTCACAGGTAAGCGCGTGTGAGCAAAACTCCTAGCATACATGCATACACTAACGTATTTCCTCAAGGTCCAAGTTCCACACCTAATACCATCCAAAGTATTCTCTCGAAGTTTTACCGCCGTCAAGATGTCGCCAGCCCTAGTCGAGAACCAAGTCGAGATTCCCGAATTGGGAAACCTCCCAATCGGGCGAGCGAAGGAGTTCAAGCCCAAGGGCAGCAATGGACCCACGTTGCTCAAGGGCAAGCCATGGGGTCTTCCTGCTGGAACATACACCCCCCGTCAAATTGTTGAAGCCAATGCTCCCCTCCTGGAGACAGTCATCCACCATTTGGGGCCAAGCAGTTTCGGGGAACCTCCTGCTCGAGAGCAGCTCATTGACAACCTCGCATCCAACCTTGCGCTCAACACCCGCGAGTCAAGCATCACCATCCCCGCCAATGACCCATCTCGCATTGAACTAGCCGGTCAGGCCGTCAATATTGGGAAGAAGCTCATCGAGTACGCGAGAAACGTCACAGATGTCAGCTACGATCCTGGCTACGTAGTCAGAAGCCCTTGCGAGGGCCATCTGCTCAAGCCGCATGTATCTTACCTCATGTTCGGTCCACGCAGCCTGCGTCACCTCATGCAAATCTACAACGAGTATCTCCACCAGATGGTACTCCTCCGCGACGCTCTTCTTCCATTTGAGAATTTCGAAGAGGTCGTTATCCCCATTACTGACGAGCCTGGCCGTAAGCGCGGTATGCGACACACCGAAGACGCACGCTCTGCGTATCTTGCGGAGGTCATGACCAAGCAGGTCACCCAGCGGTCCACCATTAAAGTGGCTCAGTTTTTGTTGGCACCGGGTCTTTCTCCTGCCAACTCAATCGGGTTCCAGTACAAGTACGGCACAGTGGTTCCCGCCTTCATTGCGGGCGGAACTTCCGGGCGGTTGCTGAAATATGTACCGGCTGTGGTGGATGACAGCAATGAGGAGGTTGTTTTCCACAACAGTTTGCTAGACTACTATGCTGCTCCTCGGACTGACGTAGTCCCCGCTGAGAAAGATGCCGCAGCTGGGAAGACTGGAGAATTTGGTGTTACTCTTTTGCCGGAAGGTAAAAGCGAAGATAGAACCCTCACTATTGCCATCGAATATCCCGACGGCGCGCAGTCGAAGGTTGATCTTGGGCAAAGTGCTCGAGGCTATCGCTATGCTCAGTTCGCCAGAGGCAAGGCCTCCACTGGGGCAGGCAATGTGAGTGAAGACGTGCAGGTTCATTCTGCACGGTCTTTGCTCGTGGAGTCGGGTCCGGGTCTTGTCATGCCGACCAAGGGCGTTCATGTGGTTCAGGCGGCGACTGCTATCGAATTGTATGCCCTGCTCGGCAAGATCTATCCTGACAATGTGGTCGTGAAAGAAAAGGCCCTTCCTCTGGGTGCTGCATTGAGTGTCGGCAAGGAAGGACTTCCTGATGCCGGACGATTCGTCATTGAGGTGGGAAAATAGATTCAAATAGATGTTAACCTACTATTCAACCACCTTTTAGTTACTCTCTCTCCTTAACGTTGTAGTCAAGCCAGCTGGGTTATTATATACCTAAAGTTTTCCTGTTTAGCTGTTTTAGTTCTCTCTTTTTGCAAATAATTTTCGTCACAAGGGTCCTATTTGCCTGCATTTAGCTATTAGCCAAGCCTACATTGCAAGATTTTAGCGTAGACACGGTATAATTGACATGTCATCTTGAAATTGTTCAGGTATGAATCAGTGATGTAGTGGTAACATCTCGCACATGCGAATTCAGCAAAGCTTGCGTAATGAATATAACGTTACTTTCGGCTTGTTCTGACGTCGCGTTAAATCCGAGTCATTTCGGCCAATTGGTCAATTAGCTGGCACACACGTAGTTATGCCGGATCCCCGAGGGGGAATACCTAAAATGGTCATTGCATCCCTGCAGAGGACCATTTTACTCCGTATCGGAACATGTACACTTCACCGTAGCTTACCCCTGCTGCTGGGCAAACAAGCTAACGCCATGAAAAAGCAGTCAAGTACCACCAACTGAAAATTTCTGGAGCAATTGACTTTCCCAGAAACACAAAGCTGGGGTCGGCCATCATGAAGCTTTCCATCATTCTCGCTGTGCGGGTTACGGCGGAAGTGGCAGCAGCAGCAGCTATTGACCAACGACCCATCTTCATCAGCAGCTCCAGTTCCTCCACAAATATAGCAAGTGAATGCGTCATCCCAGGCGCTATATGCCTCGACAACCACGCAGCTAGATTACCCTACCCATTCTATCGCGACCCGTACAATGGCAGCTTCTTCAACGCCCTCGGCGACACTGAAGTCCCCTCCGACAAATCCTGGAGTTTAGTCGCTGACGCTGACTTCGTGATTTTCGACGAAAAACGTGGCCGCGAAATCCTCGGTGAATACCCCAGCGTCGAATACGTATTCGAAGTCGGCCCGTACCTCCATGAATCCCCCGTCTTCGTGCCCGGTCTCAACAAAATCTTCTTCTCCGAACTCTCGCCCACCACTGAGCAGTTCGTCGTCGATTTGAACGCTACACCTCCGACGTTGTCGAGATTCACCGCAGATCCCCCCATCTACGTCCCCAATGGCGCGTTCTTCCACGAGGGCAAGGTGTGGTATTCGACCGCCGGAAGCAATGCGAGTGTTGCTGGTGGACCCGAACAACGTCCGGGTCTCGTCACCCTCGACCCTTACACACTGAAAACAACCACAATCCTCGATAACTACTTCGGATACGCGTTCTCCGACTGCGACGACATCATCGTTGACCCCGTCACGGGGTACGTCTGGTTCACTGTTCCTTATTATTCGTGGTGGCTCGAGGTCTCGGACATTGCGCCTCAGCTTAGATCCGCGACATATCGCTTCGACCCCAAGACTGGTTCGACGGTCGTGGTGAACGACGAGATGCGCTCGCCGAATGGAATCGCGCTTAGTCCGGATCGCCGCCACTTGTATATTAGCGATACGGGGGCTGCGGGTTTGTCTGCTCCTATCTCGCTTGATGTGCCGAGTCCAGGTATTCAGGGCATTTTGTACAATACCACCGGGAAGCGGACGATCTACAAGTTTGATTTGGTCGACGATGGAAGGGCTATTGTGAACAAGAGACCCATACATTACGATGCCATTGGGACTGTGCCTGACGGTCTCAAGGTGGCGAGGAATGGCTACATTGTCACTGCGACCGGAAACGGTTTGAGTGTTCTGGATCAGTACGGAGATATGATATTGCGCGTGCAGACTAACTTCACGGCCAACAATTTTATTTGGACGGATGTGGATGATTATCGGGAGGTTTGGATTGTGGGTCAGGGCGGCGTCGCTAGAGTGAAGTGGAATCTTCAGGGTCAGCGAGCTCAGTAACTTTAGCCTCCCGGTCTATTTGATAATGCACCTTAAATCATAGAGGTGTAATCTCGAGTGAGATCTCGAAAATGTTGATGGAGATCATCAGTTGCACATAGTTGTTCATTGAGGAGTTGAAGGAAGGAGAGGAGGGGGAGGGATAGTGAAGAGTCGTTGTAATTATTCTAGTTACGTCTTGACATATATATGGAGAACTAAGTTGCCTATTCGAAACTTGTCTGTACCAAAAAAGTCAACGCAGATCCTTCCAAAACCCAGCGGCCCTCCTAGAGTGGCAAATGTAGAGTTCTATTGTATTTCCGGCTCAACCGCATCCACCCTGAATTAAGTTTCTCCAGATTCCCCCTATCGTGGTATTGCTCCTAAGACTTAAATGGTCCCAAAATCTACTTTTCATCTCTCTTTTTAACTATCTGAGATCAAGTATTATATTCCTTCTTGTTGTTATCCATTGCCCATTTGCAATCCCCAGTCTCTCCGTCCGACTATTTTCCAACGCCCTGAAAGCAAATGGCACGGGGCCGCCGCCAACTAGGATTACTACATCCTTCGTATTTAGGACTAAAACTGAACTAACTCTAGCAAGTAAAGAAGGTCTTCCGCCATTCGATGTCTACATTTGCAGCTGTGAAGAGACGAGTATACGACATACTTGCCTATCCTAATATGCTATCCTGATATCATCTCAGCTATCCTGCTATATCGGATAAATCTCAGCTCTATTATCCTGATATCTATCCTAATATCAGGATAAGCTGCGGGCTCTGGTTGGATAGATTTCATATTGTCAGTCTGATGCGGGGTTCACAAATCTCTGCAAATTCACCTCATCACCAATATACTTCGAACCCCTACTATCCTCAATTATGGCTTCTTCATCGCAGCAACCCGCCGATAGTGCTTCACAGTCCCAGGTAAGTGTTGAACCTGCTCCCGATGCAGAATCAGTACCGTCCGAGGTCTTCAACTTCAACTACATCTTTCGCGCAGCATATCCGAACAAGGGCCAGTTAGGACCATCAGGGAAGCGTAGATCGAAAGGAGCAGTAGTCTATGAATGCCTTCTCTGTCCCTCTAATCAAGCCTAGTCTAATCCGAAGCGAGACAACGCTGTATATCACGCGAAGCGTAAGCACGGTGTCACCATATTATCAACTCCTCAGAGTGTACAACACATGAAAGATCGATTTTGAGACTAAGATAATGCTATCCTACGAAAATTCGGAGCGATAAAGGCTTGAGGTTGGTGCTGTGGGAAGGGAAGTCTGTTACTTCACGAAGGAAGGCGCTGTACAAATCAGGCTCGGAGGCGACCATGCGAACGTAATTTTTAGGGAAGGGTGGATCATGGATATCCAGCATTAGCTATAACAGACTAATTCCATAGAATTATAGCAATATTCGTTGTGCGCATGGGCTTTCCAGTTGCTGAAAGTCGAAGTACCGATGGGGTATCCGGTCACAGGGGGTGTCCGGTAACCCAGGGAGGGATGTTAGTCCAAGGTAGGGTCTCGGAAGCGAACGACCACGGATTGGAGAAGACTGTCAAGGAGAGGCTTCAAGAATTGTCAGATGCTAAAGCAGACTAGTTTACCTTCCCGCTGCTAGCTATTCGCTTGGTATGTACGCAACGATCAAAGAAGCAGTGGAGATGGAGCAGCTATATCTATTGACGCTATCTTTTGTGGTCGGTAG
>KZ805681.1:0-29166 GCA_003073855.1 Periconia macrospinosa
GCAGCAGTCGAGCACATGGCAGCCACTGGACATGGGAACCCTAACATATCCTGCAAGACGTGCACTAAGAAGTTTTACACACAGAGTGCAGCAGTTGAGCACATGGCAGCTACTGGACATGGAAACCCTATCGACACTGACATTGATCAGATTAGCGTTGGAATATCTCAAGACGAGACGCTCATCGGACAGACAACAAGTACTATGCTAAAAGAGAGAAACATTGATATGCCCGATGACAGCTCCATAGCATCACACACAACAACAAAGCGAGAGAGATTCGGAAAGAATTACATAGCTCATTTCCTTGCTAATGACGAGGAGATGCGTGCACTATGCAGCAGCATATTAGATAAAATAGATCGTGAGCAATTTGTCGACATTGGGCAAAAATTGCTCAAAAGCTTCTATCTGAGCTTGTTGGAAGAAGCGAAGACAGAGCTGGAGAAACAAGGTGTTTACTTGCTGAAAAGCCGGTCCGGTAGAAAGAGAATATTCGAGGACATCGCTAATATCATTGAGTTTGAAGACACTCAGAATGATGAGGAAAGGAGAAGGACCGCAGAGCAACTTCGATTGACAGAGTCACGCCTCCAGATGTTTATGAAAGACGTTCCGGATACTTATCCAGATCTCGATGTAGATCAACCCCCAGAAAATCAAGACGAATTGAAGGAGCAAGATACTGAAACAAGCGAGGAGCATTTCGAAAGCGAAGATAATGACTTCACAAAACTTGCTAAGATGAAGGCGTTTTTCCGAGAATCAGAACCTTTTCAGGTGTTACTCAGTGACCTTAGGCTACAACTGCTTCCACATCTACTCAGAGACATCTTACATGTGGTCCCACAAGGCGCTTTGTGGCTTTCAGATGAACATAACAATGCTCTGGGCAATCGAATGAAAGCTTTTGTCGAAGACTATACAATGTTGGAATGGAACTGGTGGCCTTTGGAGCCCAGAATGAGGAACATGAATTCAAACGAAACGCGTCTGTTCTGGCATTGCGTAAGTAGGCAGGCTATGAAAATACTTCAACTAACACTGTACAGTCTTGTGGTACGCGGCTCTGGCAAGAGATCTCAAAAGACGATGCCGACTTCATCAAGCCTATGCTCTTGCATCAGACTACTGGATCAGCTTCGGTACAAAGATGCAAAAGAATCAGAGGCTTCACTTATTTGATCGCAAAATTCATGGCGTTTGTAGCACCTCAGTCAACCGCAGGTCGGAGGTATACTCCTACTGCCACGAAATTTTATCGCAGTGTAACGCAAGACTCGCGAGGTACTGCTGCTGAACCTAGTCCTAACAACCGACCCAATTCCTCTCAAGCAGCAAATCAAGTGGCAAAACCTGGGACATATTCTACTAACACAGGACACCAAGCGACTCCAATGGATTCACGAATACTGTTTGGGGTGAAGGGACCCGACCCAGCATTAAAACTGGAGCAAATCGAGATCAGAGACACGATGAATGACAGCGATTTTTATGATGAACTAAAAAAACACTATAGGCTCAATCGCGGTAGGTTCAGGTACTGGTTCTCATTCTGGAGGATAGGATATTGTGAAGTCGTTAAGGCAAGGCATTAATACCCTTAGAGACAGACAATAACTAACGCAGAGGATTTAGTTTCAAACCTACAGACCTGACTACGTTCTTAAAGAATACAAGGAATTGCCTACGGGGGACGATTACGACTACCGCCCTCGACATCCAGAAGCACAAAATCCGCCTGTATCAAAACACGAGTTCTCGATGCACCTCAATGCATGTGGTAGTTCCTGCCGCTGGGCGTTATTAAAGGGCTCCGTACCAGTCCTGGGGAGCCTGCTGCATGATTGTTTGCCACGACTGAATACAAAACGCGCGATCAAAAGGATCCCAAAGAAAAAGTCCCCCTTCGATACAACATCTACAGACGATCAGAAGGCGTATGCTTGGGGTCTAGAAGCACGACATGAAATATCAGCTGCTTACGTAGCCTTCTATCACATCTTTATCCTCGCTCTCCCTTTTGGATTCTGGGGCTGGTGGCAAGCTACACACGCAGGCGATCTACAGAACGCCTCCATCCCCGTTACTGTTGCTCTTACAATGCTCTCTTTGTTTTGGGGTACAAATGGGATTCTAACACAAGGACGCAAGTTAGGCGAAACCGACATTTAAGCCTGTCTTTGATGGCGGCAAACTTATCCAGTATCTTCGCCATGCTACAGCTATCGAAGTCGTAGATTCAGTTGTTCAATCAGTCGCTACTAGTGGCCAGGAATCAGTTCTTCGTCTTTTCGACGCATGGGCCGGTATTGAGGTTGTAGCACAGCACTGGCCCAAGCCGTTCTTTCCATCGATTTTGCGATCTCTGGATCTGCGAGTGCTTGCATCGCAGCTGCCTTAACCGCTTGTTTTCGGTCATCATACAAGGACGAAACTGATGCCGCGCTGTTGCCAGAACGACTGGCACCCTTTACTCATTTACGCTCTCGACGACTTTGTACAGATTTATTTGAATCTCACAGGACTCCTATTCTGAATAACTCTGCGTAGTTTGTACACCAATCCTCGAGTATTACGGAAACGCTCCGCTCTTTCCATTAGGCCACAACCCCATCCATCGCATCTCAGCATTGTGCAATAGATCAACCTGCACGTATCCGACTTCGTACAACGTGAAGCGATGCTTTCCAAATTTTTGGAGTGTTGTCTTGCCACACCACTAGGGAATAGTTTACGATCGACGAAGGCGGTTGGAGTGCTGGCTATATGTTAGCCGTTACGCAATGCAGCTACGGTCGCGTTACGGCAGAGTTGCCTCCGGTGTGAATAATGTGAACGTTGCGAATGGTTCAAATGTGGAACGGGTGTCATTATGCAGTGGAATGTAGCAGGAATGCGGAGGTTGACTCAAGGATTGTGATATTGGGGCTTGGATAGTTGCTTGCGATTGAAGGGTTCGCCATTGGATAGACGAGACCAAAGTAGGGTTCGTCACCACTGTGGCTAGTAAGTGTGGCTAGCTATCTCCTGAATGCTTCGGAATTGAACCCTCACATTTCGAACTTCCGCAAGCCACAGACTTAACAACCACAAGCTTGGCTTAGGGAATGATATCAATAAATTACAGTACATGGATGATTATAGAGAATTGCCTTTGTCGTTTCGCACTACCCAAGATGGGAAGCTATTCTAATCGGAAGTACCGACTGAGGTTGCGATTTTGTACAAACTTGCGCGCGACAGCCAGCATAAGGCTGATGGTATCTTCTCAATATCGTAAAAATGTTCGTGGGCTTTGATGGCACGATTGTGCGTATTCCAGAGCGGCTAGAGGGTGATGTCCTAGGGAAGGAAGCCTGTTTCATCCAAAAATGAGACTCTCTTCGTATTAGTATCGATGGCGACAATGCGTGATGTAATCCACGGGGGGCTCTAAACGCTCGAAAATAGCCGCAGCACAATATTCATGCAGACTTCTAGTGAGGCCCGACATGTGCGCAGAGTTAAGGTTGCTCGAAGCCAAAGTAACCCTGATAATTTTCCGCACTGTGGGTTTTTCGGCACGCGTGGAGGGACAATATTCCTTCGTCTGTGACTACGCTTTTCATTGAGAAATACTGTACAGAAACAGTTGTGCTTTTAATAGATTGAAAAAATTAAGCAAAAGCAAGGGTAACGTTATTGTTGTCTAAACTGAATTGTATACTTCAACGACCCAATCAATTGCAAGCCAACGCGGGGGTAATTTTTATTTGAAGCCTCTATACAAGTAGAAGGATAACTGAAGAATGCTAATTTACCGGTTCCATCTTGAGACCCTCGTGTGGCTGACATTTATAACGGCCCGATAGCTAACTTTGTTATGGCGTGGTTCTCGCTACGTAGTGGGGATAGTAGTGGTAAAAGTTACGAAAATATCAATACATCTGTGATATAAGCAGGTGCCGGTGGCAGCACGATATGACAGCAGTAAGTATATCAAAGTACCACAGCAGCTAAGTCAGCTACGTGGCGAAGATGTAGATAAGGGTGGCGGTGCATCTGTAGAAAGTTAGCCGAACCGCACCTGCCCTGACCTTGTTACAGTATGGGGGCGATTAATTTTATAGGTGCGAAGATACAGAGAGGGTGAGCTTCAGATGCGTCTTCGCCGCTTAACAGCATGGAAAGGCAGCGAAACGCTAACAGTACCAAGTATAGATGATACTTAGATCTAGAGATAAGAGTGTGACATAGGATCCACAGCGGGAGCCGCGGGAACTAGAGCGGGATCCACAGACAAGACCGAACTAGAACACTAAAGTCCCAAGCCTAACCCGTTATTTCATATTTATCTCCAAGGTGAACAGGGGATAATCTGGCAATGCCCCGCAACCATACAGCACCACTACCAGCTACTCGAGTCTGTACCCTCAGCCGTACCTACAGCCGTACCCATCAAAGGACATGCTATTAACACCACCACCTTGCCCCGCCCCGTTCCCGCAGCTTTTAGACTGCTGTTGTTTGCACTCCGCGCACCAATACCATCCGCAGCCTTCGCACCACTGCCATCCGACCTGTCCGCCATAACTGCATTGACACCCCGCGCACGGAACTCGCGTAGCCTTAGGGCCTAGCCCTTCATAAGGGCTATGTACTTCTTCTATGTGCATCAGTTCCACCCACAAGCCGCCGCTCCCGTAATGCTACAGCCAACCCCTGGCCGTTTCAGACATCACCGCCAGACACCACTCACTAGTTTCAATGCATCCTCCACCTGGAGTTCCATCACCTAGTACCTCAGCTGAAGACACCTTAGTCTTCTTCTTTGTCCGTGAACCCTTTGCGGCGCCACTTGCACCACTCTGGGGGGACCGAACAAAACAACGCCGCTCCCCATCACGACGCATGGTCCGTGTCTCCCACGACACCGAAAACTCCATCTCCCACAACGCCAACACACATCCAGCGAAGGATGAATGTAAAACTGTTCAGCAAGCGCTCCTCACGTCTACATATATTTAGCTTAGAAGTCATGTGTGTAAGCAAAAGACTGATAGAATCTTCCAGAATAAAACCACGCTTTAGAGGGAAACTTAAGTAGGGAGTAGGGCTAGTCATCACTGTGGCTAGTAAGTGTGGCTAAACCATACCCTCACATTTCCTCTACCCGCTCAATTTCTGTACAATTTGAAGCAGCTGCAAGGTATGGGCCAGTGCGGGTCGGCCATCACTGTACAGATGTGTTGCTGATTTCGTCTGTGCTTTCGCCACACAGCTGCCTGGGCTCAGAAGTACATCAAGGTACTTCATTGTGCTCCAGCCTTGTTGCCACCGGCACCTGATCAGCCACTACTGATCAGCCACTACTAATCTAAGTAGCTGACGTTTTTATAGGCTTTTCTTTACCTGCTGCAGTTGTATGCAAGGGTGAAGGCGTGAGACGCCGCCTTGAGCAATACAATATCGTGTGGTTTTCCACAATTATACGTTAACCTACTGGCTAGTATTTAATTAATCTAAAAGAAAATGCCCTTCTAGCATGATGATGACGATGCTACAAGGGCTTCTCGCTTCTTCTGTAACTTTCGCCTCACCGTGTAGATCTATTCGTCTAAGAATATCCATAGCCACAGGAACATAAACCACGAAGAGATGATCGCCGCTCCTACGAGACTGACTATGCTGAAATACCAACACACGGATCGCACTGATTCCCAGTGAGCAGTCTCCACCTGCTCAGCCGCAAGCGCAACCTGCATCGAGTTTAGGATTGTAGAAACTATAGCAAATGCGAAGAGAATAGGTCTATAGAGTCGGCTAAAGAAATCGCCATACTGTCTATGTACCTGCTCAAAGTGAAACTTGCGGAGAAGTAGCGGGGCATAGAAGTTGAGCCGTGTCAATCTTAGTTCGCCATAGCAGTACCGTCTCGACACAGCCGAATCTTCGATACGACTAAGATCCGAGACGAACCGGCAGAAAGATGGCCAGTCTACATCCTTGGGGATAAGGCCGAGGTGGTCCTGCTGGGCAATGCGGAAGTCAGATTCGTGCTGGATGAGATATCGATAGGTGCGCAGAAAGCCAGTCGCAGCCTTGCAGAGGTTGCGCTGATAGTCGTCTTGATGGTCTGATCCCTTCGCTAGATGTGTTGCCCAAAATGTCTGCGATAGTAGATACCGCGGTAGAGGTTTGATGAAGATACGGTTGTGTATCTAGACCAAGTGCAGTCGTGCTTCCTCTGTGATGATAATCTCCCGACCTTTCACTCGCTGGCGATGTAATGGGTTAATGTTGGCGCTGGAGAAAGTGGTTATGATCCAGAGGCGCGGCGCCATCGTCTCTAGATCTTTGCACCAGAACTCCTTCTCGAGAAATTGGGTTAGTTGAAGGGGGTTACTCAATGTAACCGAGGGGTAGCCTGGTAAGGTGGTAACTGTTGGTGCTCCATCTCTAGGCTCGAGATCGTGAACGAGTTGGCTCGCTTTAGAAAATGGCGACATGGCTGACGACGAGAGGCAGCGTGGATGCGGTTCAGTCTCGTTCGAGGATGGGGCCGTATCCTTCTAGTACCAGATGCTTAGACTTTTGGGGCTTGCTAGGGGCTCGCTCTTAGCTGACTCTACCACAGCCTAGCTTAGCCTCAGCCTTGCCTCAGGCCAGCAGGATAGGTGGCCATCTCAGCTCTGCATACATCTACAGACATTCGCACATGTCCCTACCTGCATCCTACTTCTTTTTCAAATATCCTCACTTTAAACTAGCGCACTTGTATTGCATCGAGCGTCTAACTGCAGCTATGGTAGGTAGCGCACAAAGATTCATGGCGCCGAGGCTAACGTGGGGCTAGGGCCGGCCCGTAACCGACGACGATATAGGCTTGAAGGTGCTCCGCGAGGCGCCAGCGGAGGAAACGCAGATCATCGAGTACGTCTTTTCTGATTGCCTGTTTTTCCGTACTCACCTTCACGGCATGTGCTGATCTTCCAAGCATCGTCGCAATCCACGGCCTCGGTGCCCATCCCGACGATAGCTGGTGCAAGAATGCGGGCACCAGGGAGAGCCCGCGGTGGATTAACTGGCTTGAGGAGGAAAACATGCTACCAGCCGTAGCACCAAACGCGCGCATCATGCGGTACGGATACCAGTCGCAGTGGTTTGGCAAGGAGGCGATGCAGCAGAGCGCATCCATAGTGGCAGAGCGGCTGTTGAGAGCTTTGAAAAGGAAGAGAAAGGTAAGAACGGGCCTTGGCAAGTGCGGTATGCCTGCTGAGTTAATTAGGACATTACATTCCGCCCGCTATTGTTTGTAGCACACTGCTTCGGCGGGCTAGTTGTGCTTAAGGTGAGTTGGTAAACTGGGCAGCGACGCACTAGCGGCTAAGAGTTTGGCAGGCACTGCTAGAAGCCGAACAGTACCCGATCGAATGGCCGGGAGTGTTCCCATCTACCGCCGGCCTCATCTTCTTTGGTACGCCGTTTCGCGGGGCGGGGGGAATGAATCAGATGGAGATGCTGGAGGCGGCGCGACGCGAATATTACGAGGATGAGGTGCAGCTTACCGCTCTCGAAGTGCTGCAGCCGGGGAATGCATATTTGCAAGAGTTAGTCGATAGCTTCCTGAAGAGGATGCGTGGCCAAATAAACAAGATACGGATTGCATGCTTCTTTGAGCTCAAGTCGAGCAACGTCGGAAGAATCGTAGGGGGGCAGGATCGGACGGTAGGTAGAGAGCATCAGTATATGATTTACGAGGCTCACTGTGCACAGCGTTTTGTAGTCAGCGAGAGCTCTGGCTGTCTGGACTTGTCGGACGCGACGAGCAAGTACTCGCTCTCACGTACCTATTTTAACATGAACAAGTTCGCGAAGGCTACGGAGGAGGACTTTGAAACGGTGGCAGACGTGGTAAAAGATATGGTTTAGGGATCTCCTGCGCTTCTGCTGGCTCGCTCTTAGTGTAACTATGCATTCTAAAGTAGGCAAAGAGATTATTAATGTTGACTCCACCGGCAGACCATGGCAAGCACAAGATCAACTTCCACCTTAGAGGAGTACCAACAGTGGGTACATTCGTTCTACGCGATGCGGAAATGCAGGGGCTAGAGCGGCGGCTTATTAACAACGGAGCTGCGATCCGGCGACGAAAGGTTGTTGTTCTCTACGGCTTTGGCGGCATAGGCAAGACGCAGCTTGCAGTCGAGTTCGCGCGGTCGCACCAGCACAGATTCAGCAGCGTCTTTTGGCTGGATGGATTATCAGAAGCGCGTCTGAAGCAGTCGTTTGTTGAAGCGATGGCGAGGCTGCCATAGAGCGAGCTGACGGGAGAGGGTGCGGAGGCTCTTAAGCAGGCCCGACCTGACGCTGATGTAGCGGTGCGCGAGTGCCTCCAGTAGCTATCACTCCTATTGAACCCCAACTGGCTTTTGATCTTTGATAACGTCGACTGTGACTTCCATAATAAAGACGACCCGCAAGCATACAACGTTAAGAACTACTTCCCTTATCTAGACCATGGCTCGATTCTTATTACTAGTTGGTTGGCGAGCTTGACGATGCACGGATTAGGCATCGAGGTAGGAACAGTTGCAGCAGCATAAGCACTTGCTATTCTGGAGAACAGCGCTGGAAAGGTTGTTGAAAGTAAGCCTTAAGTGATGTTACTATAGGTAGAGGCTTTGGATACCCTTGCTAATATGTGCTGTGTAGACGCGGACGCTGTCCTGCAGCGGCTTAATGGCCTTCCTCTGGCCCTGACCTAGGCAGGCGCATACATGCGAGAGACGAATATGCCTGCAGCGGCATACATTAAATATTATGATGCGACATGGAAGCATCTAATAAAGAAATAAGGACGTTTTCTGCTGGAAGAGTATAGTGATTGGAATGTGCTGACAACGTGGACGATGTTATACGAGCAGGTGTAGAGATAGAGTAAAGAGGCTGCATGTCTGCTTAAGCTTTAGGGAGTGTTAGACTGTAGAGAACTATAGTACAAACTAGTGGCGACTAGCTCACAGTTAGAGGAAAAGATAGACGTGCCGATGTGGCTGCTAAAGCTTGCCAAAGACGAGTTGGAGTTTATAGATGCTATAGGCTTACTAGTACGCTATTTACTTGCTGGTGCTAGAGAAGGCGCTAGCAGTCATTTGATACACCTAGTAGTACATAAATAGTGTGGTTAATTAGCGGATAGTAAAGAGCAGTGTAGCATCTATAGCATTGCCGTAGGTTTAGTTGCATCTAATGTAGCTTTAAAGCAAGAGGAGGAATTTTAGAAGAAGCGAAAACGGATTCTTGCATATAGGATAAGTATTAGTAAGTAGATAAGGATAGCAATAATATCTAAAGAAAGGCACATGCATGATTCTTTAATACAACCTTAGATGTTGTATAATCTAGGAGACTTACTATTAGAAGTAGACAGGGCGGAGGTAGAAGCTATGTACCAGCAGGCGCTGTAAGGAAAGGAGAAGGCATAGGGACTAGAGCATACATTAACACTCGACACGGTTAATAACCTAGGCCTTTTCTACGCAAACCTAGGTAGGATAAATAAGGCAGAAGCTATGTACCAGCGGGCGCTGTAAGGATACGAGAAGGCATAGGGACTAGAGTATACCTTAACACTTAACACGGTTAACAACCTAGGCCTTTTCTACGTAGACTTGGGCAGGATAGATAAGGCAGAAGCTATGTACCAGCGGGCGCTGTAAGGATACGAGAAGGTATAAGGACTAGAGCATACCTTAACACTTAACACAGTTAACAATCTAGGCAACTTCTATAAAAACCTAGGCAGGATAGATAAGGTAGAAGCTATATACTAGCGGGCGCTGCAAGGATACGAGAAGGCATAAGGACTAGAGTATACCTTGACACTTGTTACGGTTAACAACCTAGGTAGTCTCTACGCAGACCTGGGCAGGATAGATAAGGCGGAAGCTATGTACCAGCGGGCGCTGCAAGGATATAAGAAGGCATAGGGACTAGAGCATACCTTGACACTCGTCACGGTTAGTAATCTAGGCAGTCTCTACGTAGACCTAGGCAGGATAGATAAGGTAGAAGCTATATACCAGTAGGCGCTGCAAGGAAAGAAGAAGGTATAGGGACTAGAGCATACATCGACACTCAACACGGTTAACAACCTAGGCCTTCTCTACGCAAACCTAGGCAGGATAGACGAGGCAGAAGCTATGTACCAGCGGGCGCTGCAAGGATACGAGAAGGCCATTAAGCTAGAAAACTTTTCTACCTATATTCCCGCGCTTAATACTATGTGGGGCTTAGCCTCTCTCTGTGATTGCCAGTACCGGGTAGAAGATGCTAGAGCCTAGTACTTAAAAGCTCTCTTAGGCTACGAGACTGTAGTTGGAACTAGCTATCTAAAGTGCTAGAGAATCCGAAGCAGCCTTATTAGTCTAGATGTAGAACAAGACGAGGTTAATCCGTCTTGAGCGAAGTTGTTAGTGCAGAGAGAGACGTTTAAAGCGCCTCCTACTAGCACTAAGATAGAAGGAGCTAAATCTATTCTAAAACGGCATAGACTGCTAAGTAAGCTTAGGTTAAAGAGAGGTTAATTGTGCGCTAAACTTTGCATTTATACGTAGACATAGAAAAGTAAATAATGACCTAAGCTGTAATAGCGAAACGTTACTTAACAGATTCGCGGAGAGAGGTATAGAAGGAAGTATAGTGTTGGCTGATTAGTGTTAGTATTAGCTGAGTTAATGCTATTGCAGATGCCGGTGGCAGTGAAGCTAGTAGGGCAGAATGTACTATGAAGTACTGCTGTGGCCGCGTCAGCCTTACAGGAAAGAGGTAAATGGTAGCGATAATGTTCTTGCAGGAAAGTGGCTGACCCGCACCGGCCCTGACCTTGCCATAGAGGCGATGATTCTAATATTGCTGAAGACGTTTATAATTGCAGTGCTTATAGAAAGCCATGACCATGCGAGCTACTAAACCAGGACCGACCTAAAGCAGTAGGTCTAGTGTACCACTACCAATTATTTTCTATGTTCTTCTCAAAGATCGTGTTATAGTTCTCCTGCATCGCCTCTCGTTCGCTGCCGCTATACTCTTCCAGATAGTCCGAATTTACACCCTCCGCGAATCTTTGCTCATATCTCTGAGCTCGATCTGGTATCAGTCAGAAGCTAGTTTTGTTGATGGTTCAAAGTTACTTTCCTGCCTTGACTTCGCTGGGGCTTTTTTTCTCGATGATAGCCTCAACCGGAATGTGGTGAAGGCACAGATAAGCGCCGTGAATTTGCCGGCCGGCGGGGGCAGGAATTTGCAGGTTGAGCTCTTCTAGCAAGTCGCTCAGCTTGAATAGTCGATTGGTGTCTTTCAATCTAGTCGCATCGATCACATACAGAGACCAGCCATCGTCTTGATGTCCGTGCCAAGGCTCTTTGCAACCCCAATTCTCGGCATGCTCACGGTCAGAGAAGAGAGAGATGAACGGCAAACTTTTTCGGCAACTCCACGTAAATTGGTTCACAATATCTTGCTTGAAATCAGACAGTTTGTCGTTGCTATAAACCTTCGACGTGTCTGAAGCACTGAATCCCTCAGAGCTAGCGAAGGTTGTTCGGCTGCCTGGATAATGTACGCGATAGAGTTTATCTGGCACAACAGACTTAGGGCAAACGTATGCGTCCATGGTAAATTTCTGTATTGATAGCGTTTGAGGTGGAGAAGAATGAAATTCAACATCTTCACAATCATCTTGCTTTGGAGTTTTTCTTGAGCTTCTTGCATACAGGTCAGCTTCGTGTCGCTTGGCTATTGGTTGCAGTGGAGCGCTGCTGTTACACAGCATAAAGTACGAGAAGCAGTCAAATGCCCCCTCAGGACCATAAGCCAGCCGTTCCTCTCCTTGCCCAACTCATAACTCACATTGTTGCGCCAAAGCAACTATAGCCGCCGAAAAGTATATCCATGATCTCTCCGAGCAAGCACGTCCATTTGTTTGATGCATTTACTAGTAGACCCCGAATGTGGCTTCTAATACAGATCGAGTAAAGTCTCTTACTACTTTACACTGACGCTAATTATCGTCTATTGTATACAGGAAATCAGACCACCTTGACAAAGGCCTAGGTGGGTGCGGGTCGGCCAGTCTCCTCGTTTGTGGTGGCGAACTACGCCTCCAAAATATGCACTGCGCACCCAAAGCAGCCCTCAGCTTCACATCGCTAAAGTACCTTGGCAGATTACCAAGCAAGGATCAGACGGCTGCCTAAATTCGAATTAACCGTCGGCCTTCCTGCTCTCATCACACTCCACTGGGAATGAAATGAAATGTTTGACTCAAAAGTATCCCAACATTCTTGTGAACACTGTCAAAGTATTACTATCCATGAAACTGGTATTCCTGACAAACTGAAGGTTCATTTTTCCTTCTTCGATGTGAAAGAGATGGCCAAATCGTGCACTTTCTTCAATTGGACCCTGAGACTTCCAACCGCAAGTCTGCTGAGAAGGACAGATAAACTCCTTCTATCTGTCTCGGACGAAGACGGAAATCCTTGTTATCTTGTCGCAAGTTGGATAGATAAAGATGACAAGTACATAATAAGCCAAGACGAAACCCAGGAGGAAAGCATGAAGTCAATGTTGCATATATTTGCCAGCGATGGTACGTACCTTTTCTTCGAGAAATACTGGCGGTTCGAATTGACAGAGGTAGATAACTGCGCTGGAAAATACATCAAACCAAGACCTTTCACAGAATCCACAGCGGACCCAACTTCTTTGCGACGTTGTAAGGAGCAACTGGATCGCTGCATGCTCCTCCACAAAGAGTGCAAAGAAATGTCGAGGAAATCTCAAACTACTGCAGCACCGGCACGTCTCTTGTACATATCCAAAGGCTCCCCTGTTCGGTTGTGTGAGATTCCCGAAGCAGAGTGCCCTAAATATGTAGCATTGAGCTACTGCTGGGGAAAGAATGAGCACCAGAAAAATTCACAAACGATAAAAGCAAACTTCAAGGATCGCCTACAAGAGGTCGAATCATCTCAGCTACCAAAAACAATAGTAGATGCTATTGAAGTGACACAATCACTTGGATTGCCCTATATCTGGGTCGACGCGCTTTGTATAATCCAAGACGATCAAGAAGACCGCCAAAAGGAAATTGCTAATATGGCGAACATCTATCGCAGCGCTACCATTACTATCGTTGCGGCTTGTGCTGAGGAAAGTACTGAGGGGTTTCTTGGGGTTCGTAAACTTGCAGAAGCCTATGGTGGTTGGTTCCGTGTACCTTACCGCGCCACGAACGTGAAAGCGATAATGGCTACGTGCTATTGTCCGAGAATCCGATCTACGACATTTTTCAGGAGCCTATAGATAAAAGAGCATGGACGATGCAAGAAGATATATTTTCCCTTCGCGCCTTATAAGGTTTGGTTCAAAAACAAACGACTTGGAGATGCCCGGTAGATTGGAAACCGAAAACTCTGGATGGAGGTGATGACCCACGTTTCGAGAATCAAGACCCTAAATACGACGTTAGTAATCCTTACCGAGCCCACAAAGTACAGTCGATGATGGCTGATGAGGGGGAAATGGGTGCCTCAAATGCGTTCGACGAAGTTGGCAGAAAAGCATCACCAAGTTATACACATCGCGAAACTCACCAATGCGGCCGATAGGCTACCTGCCCTGTGCTGCTCTGTCCTAAAATTACTCGGAAAATCCGAGGCTTTGAAGCCTCTGATGTATCTCGCAGGATTGTAGAAGAGTGATATCGCATCAGAACTTCTCTAGCATCAACCTAAAGAACATAGACCCGAAGCATGCAAAAACAGAAACCACTTCCGGTCCAACTTTGGTCATGGGCGTCTGTCTCTCAACGTGCCTATTGAATTCTTCCAATTGTTCGACTCGCGCAAAAGGCGTCGTCGGCCGTTCATGCAAACGTGGAGACCTTGTCGATAGCAATATCATCTACGCATTCGAGAATCACAAATATTCCGGGGTTTAAGTTGGGGTCACCTTTTCGCTGAATGGCTTTATTGCGACAAGCAACATTGGGACGGTTTGCTGTCTTAGGCGACGCAACGACTGTTGTGACATTCTGCCCGTCAAGATCTATTGGGATTTAGTCACGGAATCCCTTCCGCGGAATGTCTGGTGCTTGGAGATAATTGGGTCGTACCTCTCACTAGGTCTAGTACTCGATAGGGATTGTAATGAGCTGGGGTTTCGCCGCGTTGGTGTCTTTGAATCCCGGGATGGAGTGGAGCTCATGAAGACTTGGTTCAATGAAACCAAAAGACAAGTCATTACTATATACTAGCAGTGATTTGATGCTGCTTATAAGGAATATGGTTTTTAACAATTTATGCATTTTGTCTATTGCCAGCAGGCTTGCGTTATGTTAATTTGACAAGACTGATAATCTAATGCCACGAAACAAATTTTCACTAAGCAATGGGCACATGACAGTAATATGGCGAAGACGGATCAAGCGAGCGTATTACAATCTCATGACATCGATGTAGCCGAGACAGAGCAATTGCCTATATCACCAAGGCGCTCGGTAATAGGGAGTAGGAAAATGCTATAGGCGCAGCCCGGGAAACCAAAAGAGAGGCTCAAAACGTAGTGTCTGTATGTATTGTATTGTGCAAGTATAATGTAAGAGAGAGAGCTATTGTACAGAAGAAGTAGTAGCTAGTGCCAAGAGTCACATAACCTAAGGTCACGTGCCATAATAGAAAAGTCTTCCCAGCGTCAGCGAAGAAGCAGAAACAGCTGTATAGAGACAGGACGGGTTTCCTATACGCTTATTCGAGACCAATCTACTGTGGATGAACACAACAGCTAAGGGGGCAAGTTGTACTGATTTAAAGTGAATACTACGAGAATGGAGCCTATCAATACTTCCTTAGTAATAAATACTCTTCTACAACAGCGTTTAATATAACATACCCTATATAAGAGGTACTTCATTATTATAAATTAATGTGTAAGAATCACACACGTGGAAGATATTAGTTGTACCTAAGGTGTCAACGTCATAAAGTAAAAAGGTGGTAGCGAATCAGTACCTCTGGCAGGGACGATGGCCGACCCGCCCCCGCCCTCACCTTATGGCGGCTTGCCACCGCAGCAGGTATTCATAAGGATGGATAAGCGCGTAACTATAGAGTATACATCAATACATAGCATTAAACATTATGCTCCCCCCATCATTCAAAGAACAACAAAACCAAAGTTATGTAACTACTGTACCCGACCTCGCAACAGCCTAATATTCCACTATCTCTCCAAACCATAAATGCCACAAAATAAATAAACTTTTTTCTTTCCTTCTTGTCTTTTCTTACACGTATTAGTTATATTTGCGCGGCGTTGGACTTTTTTCAAGTTTTTCTAAGTTTGTCTCGCTTTTTTCTGTCTCTCTCTGGTAACACAGGAAGATTAAAGTAACACCAAAATTCTTCACCCTAAATCCCGCAAAAAGGCGTATTTGCCATCATCATGTCTTAGATCCGGGCGCGCGCGCGTACTGCAGAGCATTGCGCATTACTTTTTTTTTCGTCGCATAAGCAATCGCAAACACTCAAATCTCTCGTGATACAAGACCTAAGTAGCGACCCTCCCGCCCGACTCAGCCTCAAACCCACCCCATGATCGAAGAAAAGGTCACTAATTAACCACCTTTCTTTTTCGTAAGAAGTAAGGAGTGAGGGGCAAAAGCGCCAAATCGGTACGCCAGCCTTCCGGTTTGGGGTTATTTTGGGGCACTTTCACAGCTAGCGCCCTGCCTCTGGTGGGTATTGAAACCTAATGCGTTAAAATTGCCAGTGTACAAAAGTATGCCTCTTTGGGGAGCGTGGGCGCTTAGAAGCAAGCTCTGCCAAAGGGGAGTTGGGGAGAGGGTAACATGATGATGGTAATGGGTTAGCGAGTCAGCGAAGAGCGGGCGGGTAGCCTTGGCGGCTCGAAAAGAACCCGAGATCTACTAGTGATCGATGAATCTGGGAGGGAGGGGAGTGTGCACTGTGCAACAAGGCAAGGCCCGAGCTGACGGGGATGGAAAGAGCCTCATCTGATGGTCGGAGATGAGGTCGGCGCTTCGTAGGGTGGTGGTTGAGTTGAGTGTGGCTAGGTAATGGTGGGCGCTTAGGTTTTTATTGTTCAATGTTATTTATGGTGAGGTGAGGTAGGACGGGAGTTTATGAAGGGAAATAATGTTCCGAGGTTTGATCGTCTGATGAGATGCTCGGCGCATAGGTAGATAGGTGGCGGGTGCACAGAGGGCGGGCAAAGAGTGGTGGGTAGAATGAAAGTGAAAGTGAGGTGAGGTGTCGCTTTGGTGGAGGGGAGGAGGGGGGATGCCTTAGACCCCGAACATGACGCTCATGGACACGATTCCCACATGGACCATCAACAACGCGTCTGTCTCTTGAAAGTTTTTTGACGCGATGCGAAGGTGGTTCTCCAGGAGCGTGTTATAGTCGCGATTTGACCTCGTCGCCATGTGTGAGTCACCTTTGTCGGTGTGGAAAAAGAACAGTCACTACCGTCACCTAGAACTGCAGGTCGCTCTTGGGGGGAGGGAAACAGTGGACGGAAACGAAACTTTGGAGTGTCGTGGACCAATCGTTTGCTGTGCTGGCCCTGGTAAGTGTGGTAATGCAGGTATGACTCTTAACGGCGTGCATGGCTGGACTGTGGAGAAGACACGCTACTGCGCATGTGGTGGGGTAGGGGGGGTTAGCGGTGAGCGATGTATACAACGCACAACAGCGGTATTGAACACCCGTGATTGGACAGGTGGTCTGTGTTTCCGATGATTACACGGATCGACGCCGGCTTTACGGCTGACTGGCCTGTCACGCTAACCACGCCCCACGCGCTGCGGGAAGCAGGCCGGGCGCTAAACACTCGACGTCTACGTCCAACCACAACATCACCACCAACCTACACCACCTCAAACTGCCGCCATCCATCTCGACCTCCCTCTGCTGCTCACTACTACTGTAACTAGGTATCCCAAAAGGCCCTCTCCTTCCCGGTTTCAACTTAGCCAACCGCCCCGGGCCCCATCTGCAGCGCATCGCCCTAGACTTTGCACCCTTCCCCTTCTGGACACACGCCTGCAACCTCACCGCCATCCAACCACTCACCATGCTTCCCTCCCTCCCGGCCTTTCCCCATCCAGCCCACGTTGCTGTAACTGTAAGAATAGTAGTCTCGCTGTCAACGTAGACCGGTTCCGTTCCGTCCCTCTGCCCACTCGCCCACCAGCCGCTTGTTTCACGTTGCATGGGGGACACGGTGATACACGCGCCCGATCGCTGAACTGTTCGTCAGGCCGGGTCGCTGGAACTCTTTGAATCGTGTTTCAGAATGTTTTAGCCGCTAGACTGTTATGGGGTCGCGCGTTGTGAGCCAGTCGATGCCGTCACCTCACCCCCGAGAAGTACAAGTACCCATGGCTTCGCCGCACAACTACAGTTCGTCTCAAGCATTCATCTTCTCTGTTGTGTGCACTCACTGCCTTTGTTGTTTACGACGACGACGTTTTCCTTTTGGTTCCCTTTCTCTTTGCTTTCTTGTCTCTAGATTTGCTTGGAGCTGGTCTCTGTCCCTAATATCGCTTCTCAATCAACCAATCAATCAATCAATAATCACACTTCGCATTGCCTTTCCTCTCTCTCTCTCAAAAAAAGCGTAAGTCGATCCATTGGATGTCATTGCATGTGTTTTGAATTCAACCTGACATGATGGTTCAGTCTGGTAGCATCTCCATATTTCACAATGTTCAGCCGCCAAACAACACCCCCAACCACCTCCTTCAACTACCTCCCCGGCAGTGTTGGCTCAATATCAGACGGTGGCTTCTACTCCCACGATGCCTCACCAGCCGAATCCCACTACACAGCCAACACCTCGCCACCTCGGTCGCCCATCCGACAAACTGGACCGCTTCTCCTTCCCAAGGTCCGCACCCAGGACCAGATCGCAGAGCCTACTGGTGGCCCGGTTAGACATCGCCGGACGACGTCTACCGCTTCCAGCATGAGCTATGGATCTGCCTACAGCCCTTACTCGCGCCCAAACTCCATGGTGCGGAGAGGTTCAAGTCCCTTTGCCAACCACAATGTCAGCAGCACCCTCGCCTCTCCTGCTTCCACTTCATCATATGACCTGGGCATCACCTCCACCCTCAACTCTCCCATCGTCTTTGCCAGCGAGCCTCGCCGCGCTTCCATTGCCGTCCACGGCCGATCGCATTCCGCTTCTGGACTCAGCAGGCACTCTCGCGCTGGTTCTGCAGGCAGCATCGACGAGTCGGTCATCAGCCGCTACGGATTCCCCACGTACCGCAACCTCCCTACCTACGTGACAAGCTCCAGCGCTGCCCAGCCCAACCTGAACCTCGTCACGGCTCTTCCCTCCACCATCCCCCAGCTTCAGGAAATCACATACGCGCCCTCCAATGCCCCCGCGCCGCAAGACTTCAACTATTCCGACTTCGAGCAGGCCCCAGCCGTCCAGTACCCCTTCTCCACCGACGTCAGCTTCGACAGCTTCCCTGTGATGCCCACCTCCTCCCTCCTCTCCTACCTCACATCTCCCAATCCCTCCCCGGCCCTCGTCCGCCGCCTCACCGCGCAACCCCGGGGCATCAACACACACTTCTGGTGGGATGTCCGCAACCTTCGCAGCTGGTCCGACTTCACCATCCCCAAACTCACCTCCATCCCTTCCGTGCTCCCCCTCCTCGAAGTCCCCATCACCTCCGACTGCCTCCCCGAACCCCCACGCCAAAACCCGCAACCCGACAACGAGTCCGCGCTCCACGACATCTACACGGCACACTACACCACCAAGATCAACGCCGCGCTCAAAGTCGCCCAAGGAACCACGCACATGGTGATGCGCGGCGTCAAATCCGTGCCGGGCGGACGACCCCAACCCGACTTCATCTCGAGCTACCCTTCCGACTACGAGAAGACGATCCACGGTGACCCGCGCGGCCGCGTCGTCGGACTCGTCAAGTGCTACGACGCGTGGAACACCGGCATGCGGTCCGAATCTCCCCCCAAACAGGTCCTCTACCTCCAAGGCCTCGCGCACCTGCAGCGCGTGATGCGCGAGCACGGCTGCCGCTACGGCTTCATCATGACCGAAATCGAGCTCCTCTGCGTGCGCTGCGGCGGCCCCTCGGACGCTTCCACCCTCGACCCTTCGACCGTCAACGCAACAGCCGGCGTGCCCATCTTCGGGTACCTCGAAGTCTCCGCCCCCATCCGCCTGTCCACCTCCTCATCCTCCTCCTCCTCCTCCTCTGAAGAAGGAGAGCCCGAAATCCAAATGACGGCCCCCCTCGCCCTCTGGTACCTCCACATGCTCGCCAAGGAAAACCCCTTCGACGGCATGGGCTCATGGCGCATGGACGTCGGCGGGCCCGCGGCCCTGACGCGCCAGAACGTCCTCGAGAAAGACGCGTGGATCCCTAAACCCCAGATGGGAGAAAAGAGGGAGGCGAAGCGCGTGCGAGGGTGGGTGCTTCCCGAGGATCCGTTGAGCAAGAGGGAGTGTGGGAGGGGACGTAGGAAGGGGAGTTTGGCTTAAGTGAGTCAATGAGTGATGGGGTCGTGGTGAGGTTCTTTTTTGTGCAGTACTGTCGTTTTCTTCTTCTTCTTCTTCCTTCTTTTTGCATTGTTTTTGCATTTTTTCCCACGGTCATTTTCTTTTTTTTAAGGGTTAAAGGGAGACCATTCGCTTGGTTTTGGGACGTTTCCCCCGCGCGTCACTCATTTTTTAATGTCTTATTCTTCACACACACACTCTCTCTCTTTCTTCTTCTTTATACCCTCCCCCTTTTTTTTTTACACTCAATTCATGCCCCGTCATGCCGGTCACGACTTCTTCCTTCCATCATCATCAATCATCAATCATCAATCATCAATCATCAACCAGCATTTCCCCCGGCGTTGTTCTTATTCTAAGGTTTTTTACAATACATACATGTTTGTTGTTAAAGCATCATCCATCCCTCTTCCCCTGCAGGGCAGGACGGGGCAGGGCTTCCGGCCTACTTTTGTTACATTGAAAGGCATTTTTTTTCTGATCATCAGCGGCGTTTTGTTGTTTCTCTTTTTTTTTTTTTTTTTTTCATCGTTTGATGAAATTGGATGAGATAGGATGGGTAGTTAGTTATGTAGTTTGTTGTTCTTTCTTTGCAAAGGAATAATATGCATTGAGTTAAAATAAGATTTACATATATATTTATTTACATGGATATTTTTTACGTGTAAACGTCGTTTTTAGGTTGATGTTGTATGTATGTGGTGTTTGGGAAGTTGTTCCCCGCCCCGCTTTGGGTTTTTTTTTGGGGTGGGGGGGAGTTGTTGTTATGTTAATTTTTGTTGGGAAGTGAGGATAGCGTTGATGGTCAACTGTATTCCCCTTTAGGCGATCATGAACGGGTTCGAACAGCTCGAAAAGCACACCCAACTAACAAGCTGCCGACTGCTGCCTCCTGAACGTCGTTGGAACAACGTAATAGCTCTCAGATTTTGGTATTGATCGCGAGAATGAATGTAGCGGGTTTAGCTTTTGTCAAAAAGCAGACTGTTAAGTGGTCTAGCTGATTCAAACGGTGATGTATATATCCCAGAGACCTGCTTACGTTCACCGGAAAATATCATCAAAGGTGGAGGCCATCAGTCGATTAATGAGCCGCTGAAGATCGCGCCGAGGGACGTGGAAAGCCACAGTAAAACGGAATGTACGGTGAGTTAATAACTGGGCTTCGGGTGCGTGCAACGGGTAAAATCACAGCCACGGATCGGCAGACCGTATCCAACATTTTTACCCTGACAATATTTCTCGGTCGTGGGGCAGTCTTTTCTCAACCGATTCGCGCCTAGCATCTAAACTGCAATCAGTGTTTGCGACAGCCTTCGTACAACTTCATCATGCGGTGCAACATACGGCTGAGTGTACATCGAAGACTTTCGAAGCAAACATCACGCCGCCTTTGAGCTTTTCAAAGTCCCCTTTGACGCCGCACCGACCGACAAGAAGCAGTTCGCCCAAGTCCCACGAGTCCTCGCGCTCTTGAAGCGTTCAAGCTCTAGAGGTTCGAGCTGCCATGTAGTTAGGGCTTTGCGAGATAGTATAGTATAGATGCTAGAAGCCAAGGACTGCAGACACTAATTTACAGCAGTCTTCTATCAAGAACATGGATCCGCTTATAGAGCCACGATCTTAGAGCGTAAACAGTAGGTTATTCATACTTGTGAGCATTTCGGGATAGTCTCCTCTAAGCTTCCTCTAGCTCGACATCGTGAACTTGCAAAGAATGCTGACAAATCCGAGCGCAGATCAGTTGTCTTTCTTAACATACGAGTGCTTAGTTCTGCGATTTACTATAACGATCCCAACGACTACTCTGCTACTTTAAAGCTCTTTATATTACCGTGCTGACCATCTATCACAAGCGCGGTAGATAGCAATTGAAGAAAATTGCTCACGAAAGTCATCCATATTGACGCCCGAATCGAATAAGGATAGAACGCGACAGACAAGATACTTGAGAAAACAATCACCACCTTGCAGGTTGAACACAGAGTAGAAGACTGTCCTGAGCTGAATGTAGAAGGAAGAAAGCGGACAGTTGCCAGAGAAAAGCCAAAACTAGTCAAGCCACTGAAAAAGTCGCTGTCAGAAGCGGAGCCCGTATCGTCAATAGCTTGGCTAGAAGCCATCGCGCTTGATATTGCGGTAAAGGCAAAGCACACAGCTATTGTAGCTGAAAATCTGCCGCCTTTGTTTAGATGATGAATCGGGCGCCTTATGCTAAGCGGATTTGGCTGTTTTACATGCCGGATATGGTTTTTCACTGGTTGTGGATATTCTTGGTTTGATCGGCGGCGGCGGCCTAAGTATGGGTTAGTAAAATTACCCGAAGGTGGATCTATCGTTGCATACTATGCGATTCCGAAGTGGAACTAAAAGTAGCTCCTGTGGTTGAGTGGGCTCCTTCCAATTCAGCGAGTGTTGGCTCAACCAGTAAATTCGTCTCTTGAAGAATCTCACCCGTCTCCAATTCGGTCGACTGCCTTGCAGAAGTGCTGCCAGGAAGCGTTTTAGGCCCTACCAAGCGTGAGTACGTAGATGTAAAGAATGATGAGTTATTACCTCGCCTGCGCTTGATCTCTTTCTCTCTGCTCCGCGCGGATTTTAGTGCCTTTATATCGGATAATTGTTGCTCGAGATCTTCGAATCTTCGATGAATCTCGTCCACTATTGCTTGAACAGCGGTTGGCCAGGGCTTGATTACAAGACCCATCGCATTTTGTAAATCGCGTTTCAACCCTGTGCGGACATTTGTCTCTTTTGCAGCATTCTCGAATTTTTGGCATTCCGATATCCACGTCGACGTTCCGATGTCTCCCTCATAGATCAGATTCTTACATACTTCCAAGCGCCGGCTGTCTTGTCCGGCTTCGGTCTGAAAATATTTGTCAGGGGCCGACACCTCGTCCTTCTTCCGCTCAATTCGGTATTCGTCTCCTGTTTCTTCATCTACTTGAATAGGAAGATAAGGCTTCTCGAGTAAGCGGAAATAGCCCTGGATCTTTATCATCACCCATGCAGCGGCAGGATATGCAACGAGAAACGTGTCCCATCTGTATTCGTGGGTTGACAAGAATTCTTTCGGGTCGCATTCACTGTTGTTAGATTGACGAAACTGGTTTGTGGCGATTTTGACTCGTGCCTCGAAAGTTGCACTGAACGCGTCTGTGAGTGCATGAATTTTTTCGCGATCATTCCCAAAGTTCTCCATCACCGTATCATAGTTGAAGGCTACCATTATAGAATTAAAGACGATAAGTGATGTTGTTCGATTGCCGCTCTGCAAGTTTATACTTGCAAACAACTCAGCCTTGTTCTGCTGCCTAATGGCGCTTAGGTCCGATAGAAGACAAAGGAAGGGTGTGGCAGGGCCCGATCTAGCTGCCGCGGAGCTTGTGCGCCTCGGCTGTGACCTCTGAATAATATTGCGGCATCGCCTTCAATGTCGACATGACACTGCAGATCGTCTAATTTTTCAGGTAAGCTTAATCATAAACCGGTACATCGAATTACTCAATCGTAATTGTCTCATATGCTATTACAATCCAATCGCGGAAATATAAAATTCTTGTACCCGATTATGCTCTGTTTCCAGGCGAACAGGATTATGCGTGCTCTAGCTGCATTTTGATACTTGCATCATACCTTGCATCTAGGCAACCACTAGAACAGCAAACTACTATGGCAGCAGCAACATAGTCTGCTGATCATAATGAAACGTGTCATATTATTCATTCTGGTTTTGGAAGCTACGTAAATCGCCTTAACCGGTTGCTTTTCTATAAGTGTAAATGCTTGCCTTCTCCGCATATCAGTCTTAGATATTGTTTAGATTGTTGGAACTATGTCTCGAGCATTCTCTCCGCGTCCTTTTACGCCTCCGGAAATAAGTATTGTTAATGCGGATAAACCAGCCGGTACTTTCTGGACAAGGGCGCAAAACCTAAACAGGTATGAACAGTCGATACGGAGTTTCGGTTCCACACAAGCCTTCGGGGGCAAATTATGTGGCTTTTGTCAGGCCTGCTTCAAGGACGTTCCTACAAACGGCGAGACTAAGCGCACCCAACATCGAAGCGGATTATACGGACTTTGCCGATCCGCCAAATACTGCCCGTTATGTGCCTTCTATTCAAAACTCATTCTTCGTCGACGTGGCGATGCAACATTCCAAAACAACCACATGCTCATTGTTTATACCCGCAACACTCATAGTCAACCGGGAAGTGCGTACCCTGTTATGAATGTGGGCCTCGAGATAAAGAGCCACTGTATGTTTGCGATGGCCTTTTGTCCCGATCTGAGTATATTCCCTCTTCAATATGTGGTATCTCGGCCTAACGCAACTGCAGATAAGATCTCAAAAAGAGAAATTTGGAACACAAAACAGCCTGAATTTCGGTCTCGAGTCCGCCTATTTCGGAAGTGGCTAAAGAAATGCGAGAAAGGCCATCCTAAATGCTCCCAGCATGGAGTGCATGGCCAGCCATCAAGGCTGTTACAAATTGATACCTCTGCCAGATCGAACTTTGCTCGACTTACAACATTAAGTACCACTTCGGTTCCTGTTCGTTACGCCGCACTCAGTCACTGTTGGGGGCTTCCGGATTCTGTATTTTCGACCACAACGAGCAACCTCAAACAACTTCATTCATCGATACCGATGGAGCAATTACCAAAAAATTTCCTAGACGCAATACAAATCACAAAAGCTCTCGGCCTTACGTACCTTTGGATTGACTCTCTTTGCATCGTCCAGGATAGCCCTACCGATTGGGCAATTGAATCTGCCAAAATGAACGTAGTATACCTTAACGCAGTAGTCACAATAGCGGCTAGTTCCTCGAATGATGCACATGGAGGTTGTTTTTTGAATCTTCAGCATCCTCCTTCTCTCCGCTTACGTCTTCCAATATCGAATACCGGAAGCAATGTCGGTCAACGCGTTCTCAAAGGCACTCTTCGCTCTACGTATGCAAGTCCTTTTACAGTTTCCGATAGCCCAATCAACAAGCGCGGCTGGGTTTTCCAAGAAATGGTTCTCTCCTCTCGGGTTCTACACTTCACTGAAGAACAAGTGTACTGGCAATGTCGGGAGGTTGTAGAATCCGAGGATAGTCTGCTTTCTGAATCAGATACAAACTGGTGTTTTTTTTACAGAAATAGGAGAGAAGAGTTACAGTCGCCCTTTGTTTACCCCAAATCTTATCCCAGAGAATGACTTATCACATCTCTGGTGGTCATGGATCACGGATTATTCGTCCCGTACATTCACCAAACCGGACGACAGACTATACGCCTGTGCAGGGATAGTACAATTTTACCAGCAAATGCCTCGCTCATCAATGATCGTATTAGGCCTTTTACGTGATAGGCTTCTAACCGATTTGCATTGGAGATGTGGAGGTGATGCGCCAAATCGTAGGATCAGAACAGCAAACCTGCCTTCCTGGACTTGGCTGGGCTGGGAAGCGCCTCTACTGGATAAACAGAATCTCTCCACCAACACTGACTGGCCTGGCCCAACCAAAACCACCATAATTTCTGTGGATGTCGTTTGGTCAGGTGAGAAATTAACAACGCCGTTGAAAAAAGCGGAGCTACGAATATCGGGCCGCGTTATTCAAATGCGAGTTGGGAATCCGGTACCTGCATTTGATGATCATACTGTCAATTTGTTGATCACATCCAACAACCAGCTAACCAAAAACCCGGATGAGACCATACTTTACTCAGCGATAGCGACGTTCGATGGTCTCACTTGTTCTGGGAACTCTGAGGTGTACTGCCTGGAATTGGAAATGTTTTGGAGGACTAAGGATTTGAGGTATACTCCAGATTCCTCTCCACCATGGTCGCCTGTCTTCACTATCACACAAAACATCCTCGTCCTGAAACTCCTTTGTCCAGAGACAAACGTCTTTGAACGAATTGGGGTTGGAACGATGCGTTATAATGATGCTGAAGATTGGTCAACGGTGTTCGATGATATAGAGCCTCAGGCTGTTACACTAGTATGATTGGTGTCTCCCGTGTCGGGCTTGATCAACGTTTCGTGCTCGAAGAAACACGCGTCGTCGTGGAGGGAATGACGGTTGGTGAATGCTTAGCCCCGCGATTCGTTTTCGCAGCGGCTCGCCGATTGGCGCGCTATCATGTGAGTCAAGATCGGCACGGCCATTACACTTGCGACAGCTTATCGAGCCCCGCTTTTGGCTCACGCTGCGGAGCCCTACATAGTTCTGTCTGTTGCTTATTGAAACCCCTGCTGTACTCCAAAAATATGCTAGGAAGGCACATTCCAAGTTTTCAGAAAAGTTGCAACATCCTAAAGATGGTTATCACCCCCGGGGTAAGGGCGTGAGCGGGTCGGCCATCTTCCTCTCCGCCACACCTAGTTCCTCTATATTGGTTAACATGTGTTACCCGATAAGAATGTAATACCGCAGATTAGGCTACAGATTACCTGTTCTACATGGCTACTATCGCATACAGACACTGCGCATCTTGCAACGGCTCAGCCTTGCCCTGCCACGCCCAGTCGCTCGCGCCTTCCGCTCTGCTACACCGCCATGCTTCTGCCTTGCGCTGTTCTTTTAAGAAAGGCTTGACCACACACCTCTAGAGGAGGCAATTATTATCTATTCTTGATGTTGGAGAATTTGGTATGTATTAGTTTCTAAATAATCTCTCATGTCTGTGTAATTCTACGCTACCAACTATTTAACTAGTGCGATGTAATGCAAATCCCTACTCTCTTGGCCTTTTTAATTAGGAGTTACTCGCTAATGTTGAGTCCTGTAGACATCCACAAAGATGGAAACTTTCTGCTACACACCATTCGATCTCGAGCGTCCCGGATTTCGACTCTTACAGCTCTTACGAGGCGAAGGGCCGGTCATCGAATGTCTGCTGCACCAGGTCTACCTCGACGGTGCCGACACAGTTCCCTACAGCGCTTTGTCATATACATGGGGCGGCACCGAAAAGGCTTCAACTGTGTTAGTAGATAGGAAGGCACTACATGTGACCGAAAACCTATACAGGGCCCTTCAAAATCTGCGTTCGAAAGATGTAGATCAGGTACTCTGGGTCGATGCTATTTGTATCGATCAAGAAAACCTGAGGGAACGGGGACACCAAGTCCGACATATGTGCAAGATCTATTCGCAAGCGGAGGGGGTAATCGTCTGGTTGGGCGGCGCGACGCTCGAAACTGATATACTTATGGATTCTCTCGCCCGAATGGAAGAGATCAGCTCGATGTTTGGACACAAAGGCTGGGATCTTGCGCGCTGGATCCGATTCGGGCGAATTTTCCTCCAAAGGAAAAATATCGCACCGCTTGAGGGTTTAGAGTTCTTTCTACAGTGACGTAATGGTTTAGAGCAGCTTCTACAGAGACCTTGGTTCCGGAGAGTCTGGATCTTGCAAGAAATCGCCAGTGCGAAACGGGCAAGAGTTTGGTGCGGTATCAAATCTATCAAGGCTCATATTTTTGCTCTTGCACCGAAATTGATGGGCGTGAAACCGGAGCGCCACTGCCAAGCTGTCTTGGACATTATGCCTGGCAGTCTCAGGGAAGAGTCATGGTGGAGCAAAAGCAGAGATCTGTCCATCCTCCTACTGAAATTCAGGGAAAGCCAAGCGACTGACCCACGAGACAAGATCTACGCTTTACTTGGCATATCATCAGACACACAGGGTACCACCGTTCTACATCCAGACTATACAAAAAGTCTGCAGGAGGTGGTCAGCGATACTGCTTTATTTTTGTTCGGACCGTCAGACGTTTCTTACAAGACACTGTCAGAGCTCACGAAGAAAATTGTTTCCCTGAATCATCGGTCATTCTATCAACTCCTAAAAGCATCAGATGCCAGCACAGTAGGCAATTTCTTAATGCAACGAGGACTAAAGGTACGGCTATTAGAGGGTATGATTAAAGCCGCTGCAAAGAATCAAGCTTTTGGTAAAGATGTTATGGCCCTTCTTCTTGAGCAACGCAGAGGCGAATTCAAGGTGACAGAGAACGTGATCAAAGCTGCTGCATGAAATAGAACAAGTGGAAAGGCCATTATAGCTCTTCTTCTTCGGAAACGCGGAAGCGAAGTCAAGGTGACAGACGACGTAATCAAAGCAGCGTTAGGAAACGAAGCAAGTGGGGGGGCTATTATAGCCTTTCTTCGGAAGCAACTCGGAAGCGAATTGAAGGTGTCAGAGGAGATGATGGAAGCCGTTCTGAAAGCCGCTTACATGACAAGGATAAAGAAATTTGGTACTATCTTCTATCTACCTATATCGGAGTGTATTGATATGACAGAGAGTTTCCAATGGGCTTTTGGTCCAGCCGCGGAGTAGCTAACGTATTGGAATTTACACTACGTATTTAAGTGCTATAATCTTTAAAGAGCCTTTAAATATATTAATCTTCTGTTACGTTGAGGAGAGAGAATTAGTATAACTTATGGTAAACGTCTTGCCTGCGCCAGTTCCACTGGCACCTCTGCAAGGCGTTCTGGAAAATGTAATGACGTTGTTTGACCCGACCTTTTCAGGAATACTAAGCCGACGTGTGAAGTCTTGTTTTTATACGCCTTCCTCCAATCTTCTGGTTATCATGCAGATGATTTGCGCCCCACTTAGAAGTTAACCTTAATATAGCAAAATAGCTGGTATTGAAGGGAGCGGATATCGATTCTAAAGATGTCTGTGGAATGATACCTTTGCCATTGGCGGTTTAGCAAAAGTATCCAGGCCTTATCTAACTGCTCCCTTAAAAGCAGCCACATGCAGCGGCGTTTAATTGAGATCGATCTTAGCACTAACCTTGCACTTCGATATCAACAACGACTTTACCAGAGAAAACTTTCTCTTTCGAAGCAAAAGCTCCAGAATTAATGTGTCCTTCCATGAGCTAATGGTATTTGACCATCCTGAGTAACTGGAGCTGGGTTAATGTTCTTTTTTGCAGGCAACAGTTCGACCGCTGATTCGTGATTGCCGTTAGCCGCCCACCCTAATGGCGATCGCCCCTTTTTATCGCTAATATTTGGGTCGACGCTATTGTGTTTGAGCAAAAGCTCTATTATAGTGCGGCATCGCACATAGCCAGGTCGTGACCCTGTTGCTTTCGAGGGAAAGCAAACAGCCCACGAAAAAGGTGTGCGTCCGCTTTTATCCTTCTGGTTGGGCTCGACACTACCTTATCTAAGTAGTATGTTCGATGAGCAGCCTTGCGATCTCTTCGTCTCCACCTTCTGCAGCCCAGAATAAAGGCGTCCGAGCATATCGGTCCGCTTTATTAATATCGACGACACCGTGGTCGAGTAGTACCTCAACAACTGCCTATAGCCCTTTTCCTGCACCCTAAGACAGCACTGTTTAGCCGTTGTTGTTTATTAAGTTCAGAGCAAGGCCTTCCCTTTTAAGCAATACCGTAGGAATTCGCAAACAACGTAAGCGCCGTCTTTCTTGGCAGAAGAGAATATAGTATACGATTGGATGAATCTGCTTGCTAGAGCGTAGCTTCTACCAGCTAGTACCCTAATAACC
>KZ805682.1:0-28942 GCA_003073855.1 Periconia macrospinosa
AAAAAAAAAAAAAAACAGATTACATATAGACATTTTCACTGATACCACTCACTCTCATTATACAACCCGCCAGCATACGCCCCTAAACCCCCGACACTCGCAGCACCGTTGACATTCCCCCGTCCGTTTAACCCGGCTACGGTGTCGGTGCTTGTACCATCTACATCAGCCATCATGCCGTCGACGCCCATGTCGAAGCCGGGACTCCCAATCACGCCGCCGTTAGTGTGTCCTTGATGTTGCTGCTGCTGATGATGATGCTGTTGTGGATGGTGCTGCTGCTGCTGCTGCTGCTGTGGTTGCTGGTGCGTCGTCATGAACCAGGCCGTGTTTAAATCGTCAGCACCGCCATTTCCAACTGTTCCAGTTCCCATGCCCACACTACTCCCCGCCGCAGTGGTGTTTGCGGCAACGGCGGCGGCAGTGGTAGATGCAGCGGGTACATTCCCAACGCCGCCGCCGCCAGGGGCTGTGGCGCCGAACCCCCAGTTGTCGAACCCGAGCGCGAGCTGGTTTTGGTCGCGGAGCCACCAGTCCTGCCCCTCGCGCATGAGCTGCTCGACGCCGCCGAAGAGCTGCGAAGGCGAGTTGTGGTCGCGGTCGCGGGGGTCGTCGGAGCGTGGGGTTCCGTCGAGGGATTGATGTTGTTGGTGCTGTTGCTGTTGGGGTGGGGGTTGAGGCTGCAGTTGTGGGGTGGTGTTGTTTGAGGATGTGTGTTGTTGTTGATGGGGGCTCTGGAGCATGTGGGAGAGAGTTGTCAGGTCGGTTGCGGGGAGGGTACGGGCGTCGGCGTCGGGATTGTTGAGGTTGGCGGTTGTCGAGGGGGTTATTTGGTTGGAAAGATTTGATGTTGTTGTTGGTGGCATCATGCCGCGGTTAAAGAAATGTGCAGCCGTGTTGGCGAGACTGATGCCGTATGGTTGGAGGGTTGGGCTTGCTTGGAGGGGAGGTTGTTGTTGCTGTTGCTGTTGCGGGAGTTGAAGTTGCTGTGAGTCTTCTTGCATCAAAGGTCGGGGCTCTCTCTTCGCCACTTTGGGTGTGTTTACCCCTTCCCAAGGTCCGAATTTGGCGTCCGTACGAGCAAGCACGACGCGTGCTTCCTCGGGAAGCTCGACTTGCCAGCTCTTGACTAGCATGCTGAGTATGTAGAGGGTGCGTCGTGCACAGAGCCAGCCTTCTGCGATTTCTTCGAGATGCTTGACTCCGTGTACAATGTCTCTCTTCGCGCTCTTGTCTGGAAGGTTGAGGAGATGAATGGTGCATGCGGAGTGCGCGATGTAGACGACTATGTTGCAGATTTGGCGTAGCCCGTGAGAGCGCTTATACAGACGCAGGAGCTTCGATATCATGGCAGCGGCCTGTGTGCAGAGCTTCCGTGGCGATACGTGAGCAGGCAAGGGAGAATTATTGGGGTTGTATTTTAGGAAAGGGCGGAAAAGGTGGATGAAGAGAAGTTGGAAGAACATGCTTCAAGGGGTTAGTAGAAGATACCCATTGTGGGATAAAGAACAACTTACTGCATGACAAGCATAGAAGGAAGTCCGCCTTCTTTAGGCTCAAGTTCCTTGGGAAGTTCTCTCCGCCACGTTTCCAGCCGTTGGTGGAGCTCGCTGAGTTTCTTCAACTCGGTTTGTTTCCCCTTCGCCTTGTCCATGTCTATAGGGTTGTAGAAGTAGTTCATCAAATCGCTCGAGATCTCGCACAGTTTCGATAGTTGGAGACTGACCTGAATGGAATTAGCATATATTAACCACTAGAGAGAATTAAAGTGTATACTTACTGCTCGAGTTCGCGAAGGCTGCGAATGGGCTTGGCTGATTCCCGAATCTGTATATGCTGACCAGATCTCCGAATCTTCTACTGGAAAGACCTCATACTTGGGAACCGTGATTATGGAATTCGGCAGTTGTGGTAATCGACCAAGATAGTTGGACCAACACCTATCACGAGTTAGCATTCAGGTGTGCCCACTCCATCTCAATTTTCCCTAAACATCTATTCCGTAGTGAATTTCAAGCACAATCAGGGGTAAAACTTACTTATCGAACAAGAAGCAGCCCCAGAAAGTAACCCTCCTAGCATCCTCTTCCAACTCGCCCATACCCTTCCCTCCACCCCTTCCCATGCCCAAATTCAAGCCCAAGTCGCAAGCCATGCGGAAACTCATACCGCTATATACCCAGCCCTTTGCCTCCCTACCGCACCCAGCCTCTCTCACGCTCATTAAAGCCAGTGCTTGTACAGTCGTGAGCGCTGGAACTTCATGTAGATCATCCTCCAAGATCAAGCGCTTGGCCTCCTTGAAGAAGTGGTCACCTGCCGTAGCGCTATCATTACGTACGCTGCGAGCTGCAGGCCAAGATGTAAAGTGACATCCCAGCGCTAGCATCGCATTGACGAGAAGAGGTGTGCAATAGGCCGGTTTGCGAGGCGAATCGGGTGGAGGAAGCCCGCGGCGGAACTCTTGCATAAACAGGCTTTTGGATAAGGTAGTGAAAAAGCTGTAGTGCCAGCAGAAGTACATGTCGATGAGATGTCGAACAAGCTCAGGGTCGGACGTGACAGTCGTCCAGGAAGTCAAAGGATCTTCCGTCTGCTGCTGAAAGTATGCGTCGGTTGTGGATAGAGGCATGGGGGAATCGGTACCGTCGTTGCCTGTTCCGAAGTGGATGAGGTGAGAAGTACCGCCAATGTAGCGCGTAGAACCATGATCGAGACGAAGTTCGCCCATTTTGCCGCTGAGTTGGCTTTCAAAGGTTGGCTTTACGCTGCCATCTGTTTCGCTCCCTCGGCCCGTCCCCCCATCTCCTACGCCTTCCGGATCCAAAGCCTCTTCATCGTCCTCTTCCCCATTCTCTTTTGCTATTATGGCATCGGCCACAGCGTCTAGACTCTCACATGTCCGTATCTGACGTACAAGTGCCGCGACCTCATCTTCTGGGTAGTTCAATATGGCTTGAATGAGGGTCTGCAATGTGGTGTTGCGCGTCTTCAAGTTATCGATGTCATTCTTGTAGACTCCTTTACGGCGATGGTCGGAGTTTGGGTCGTATATACAAGGTGTATTGTACACAGCAGCGCAAGCAGAGCACGCAGGCGTAGTACCATCGCACTATATTGCGCGATTAGCAAATGTCGCAATTGGTTTTGTTCCACTCATCGCCCAGGCATCCCGACATCACGCAGGTCAGCGGCTACCTATTGATGTTGCACATGTACCTTCCCGCAGTCGCGGGGGGTCGCGCGGCCGCACAAACAGCACCGGAGAAACATAATCATTTCGACCATCTCCAGGCGCGCTGCAGGGACCTGGGCTCACACACGCAAGACTGACTACACGCATGCGCGCGCATGTATGTAAACAAACGACATCATACATACCTTGCTCTTTCTCTTGCGACATGGCACGCATGCCGAACTTATACATCTTCTTTTCTTCCCGGCATCTTCGCTATCCTTCTTCCCTTTCCTGCGACCCTTGACTGGCGCAGCGGTCTGAACCTGATCTTGGTGCTCCTGTTGATATTGCGCCTGCTGATTCTGGTGCTGCAGGCTGCCCTTATCGGGTGTCGCGTTGTCGAAACCGTCCATGACCATATCGGCCTTAATTTTTTTATCTCTATCTCGTGCCTTTCCACTTACACACGCGCTTAGCAACTAAGCACACGCCAAAAGGATGATCCGGAGATAGTGGGGTGTAAAAGCGGAGGAAGGGGAATTTCTAATTCAGGATGGATTAGATAGCGGGGCTGGTTTTGGATTTTCGACCAGCTGCGCTGGGGGTAAGAAAACCGGTCGACTCGGACGGGACAGCGTAACACAACGCAACGAACGCAGCACGCGAAAACGGCGGAAGAGGAGCTCAGAAACCCTCTCTTAGCGGTGGCTTTTGTTGTCGGAACAGTATCTCTTGATACCAATAAACTGATATGGCGAAAATGCGTACGTCGTCATCTAGCAGTAAGAAGTCGTTCTCCGCATGGTGGCTGGACACAAAGGCAAGGATGGCGGGCGGCGATCTATCTGCTCATATGCCTCCCGTTTGTCTCCTTCTATAGCTCTTGTATCTTTCGCTTCTTTCTTTTTCTCTTTGGTCAGGGCGAGCAGCGCACCATTGTGGACTCCAGAGTCGCTGATAATCCCAAAACACGGGTAGGTCGGGCTCGCTGAATAGGCGGGCGTTGATTGGCTGCCTACAATCTAGATGGACGTCTTATCGGAACGGCTGAAAAGAAAACGCCTCGCGGGTGCCAACATCTGCAGTTGATCTCACCCTGAACCTGGGCGGAACTTTGTGCTCCGGGGGTTTGCTTTTTTCTCGTTTCCTCCCCTCCTTTTGCGCTTCTTTTCTTGGTCGTTTCAACTGTTTGGCGGGTTGGTTGACAGAAAATCTCGTCGTGTGCGGTTGTCCCATTTGAACGACATCTAGACCGCCCGGCTGCTGACACATCACGCGTTTGACTGACTACCCACCCTACCTACAGCTGTATGCAGTACATCTCGATACTTTTGCCACTGACTACTCTTTCCACTTTCAGCGTGGGATTTGATCAAATCGATAGTCTGGTTGATTGGTCGAGAATACACAAAAGTCCCCCAGATGCTGCCAACAATGGGGGCCCAATAGGATCACCAAGCCGACAAAGTCCCCTTATCAGCAGCTTAGCTCCATAATACGATAGCAAGAAAAAGCAATTCCAGGAGTTGTAATCATACAATTTACCCTCAAAATCCCCATTTGAGTAAGAGTATGTTTGTGGAGTATATCGGGGTACATAATGTTGAATTTATCTTTTTAAATTGATGCATTTTTGTAAAAATCCCTCAAGGTTCACAATACCATCTCCTTTTTCTCCAATCTTCCCTCCGAAACCTATTAATTCAAGACTATTATCATGGGCAAATACAAAATAGCAAAGAATTTTCCATTCTGATAAGTATATTCCAACTTTTGATGTAGAAAAGAAATGATTCAAATCCTTTTCCCAAACATCAATCCATCCATTTCATCTCATTGCAATCAAGAGCCCACTAGAGAATATCCTAATACTGGGATCCTTTATCCAAACGCCTACCTGTATGTATCCATTCATCACGAGCCCGACCAAAAACCGATTAGATATCATCGGCATATCCCTCGTGATCCGCATCAGCCCTGAAACCACCCCGAGGATCCGGATTATCCGCCACAATGAATGGATTGCCACTTGCATCTTCTTCCAAATTGCCGAACAAGCGCATGAGATCTCGGACTATTGCACAATGTTAGTACCCGACCTTTTGGCCAATTTTGAGACACATGGGAAAAATGGTAAACTTACTGTGCATACTGTTGTTTGTCTTGCCTTTATCCTCCATAACCTCGTCAATCTCACGCTGCTTCCTCTCCTGCATGTCAATCAGACGCTCATCAACCGTGTTCTTGACGCAGAGTCGAGTGAGAAACGTCGCCTCTTGCTGACCGAACCGGTACACGCGGCAAAAAGCTTGTTGTTCAGCGGCCGAGTTCCACCAAGGATCGAGGATCATGACTTTGGAAGCCATGGTGAGGTTGAGACCCAAACCGCCGCACCGAAGCGACGCCAAAAGGACCCTCGCGTCACGGTTGTCCGCGAAGTTCCTGATGGCGTTGTCGCGGCTGGAGAAGTTTAGCTTACCGTGGTACTGCTCCGTCACCCATCCTTCCTCCTGACACATCTTCGCTAGGATCTTGATCATGGCTAGGAACTGCGTGTAGATGATGATCTTGACGTTGGGATTCTCCTGGATCCAATTGATGATTTGCGCTTTGACGGCGATTGTCTTAGCGGAGGGCAATACGCTATCGCCGCCCAGAGTCAACCAGTCATCCTTGATGTCCTGGTTCTCGATCCGCTGTCGCTCTTTGTCGGCACGTTTGTTTCTCCCCGACCGCAGCTCTCGAGGTGGATAGATATCTGCTTCTTCCGCGGGTACATGGGTGAAGTGGGCGAAAATCTGTTTACATACTCCGCAAACCAAATTGGGGGCTTCTCCTTCGTCTGCCATGGCACTGGCCAACGCTTTTTTTTCATAGCATATGTGGCAGCAAAGATGGTTGCAGCCCGTGATCCAGGTGCCACCGCCGCGGTTTGCTGGTCCCGAACACATGCCGCATTTAGAATTTCGCTTCTTGTTTTCCCACTGATTTCCAGTCGTGAGACTGTTCAGATAAGGTTTGAAGTCGAACTTCTTGCCGAATTCTTTACCTGTGTTCAGTGAAAACGTTTCAGAGGCCTCCTCGCCGTCAGAATCGTCTGGGATTGAACTTCTGTCCGGATGTTCGGTAGATCCTTCGCCGTGTAAGTCTTTCCAGCCTTCCAATTGCTTCCGGAGATTAATGATGAGCTGGCCCTCGTTCGTGCCCTCGTTGTACTTGGGGTCGGTGATAATAGACTTTATCTTCTCAAGATCCTCACGCTCAGTGAGATCCTGGAGTACGAATTGAAGCATGAGAAGAGAGCTAGTCAGTTGGCGAAGCCTCAAAAGCATCCTATGATGGGCCTATCAGTGATGTGGGTTCGTTGTGAGTATCAAGAAGAGAAGAGACTTACACAAGGACGTTGCTGTACGATTTATCCAGCTCGTTGTTCGCCGACCAATTATTGATGCGTGTGATGAACCGGGTCTGAACAATGTGATAGATACTGCGCTCCACGATGTTGAAGTCGCACCATTGAGTCATCTGGCCTGCCGGGGGCAACTTCAGAATTGGCGCTCCAGCCCACTCATCTTCGTGAGTCCGCCTCAGCATGAACTCTAGAACTCGCTGTTAACAAACATCCATCTAGTAATAACATATAATCAGATACTTACGTGCGAGACGAACGAGTAAACGTTCATTGTTCTCCGCATTGCCTACATCGCAATAGTTGTTTTTGAAAATCCTGAAAGAGCCAGTGTAGGGCACGTCTAAGAATTTGAAATAGGGATAGAGCTCTGTGAGACTGTTGAGTATAGGGGTTCCACTCAAAGCCCATTTATGTTCAGCAAGGAGCGCACGGCAGGCGATCGATGTCCGACCCAGATGGTTTTTGATAGCTTGTGCTTCGTCGAGAACAACTCGGTGGAACATCATTCGATGAAGAGCACCTCGTTTCTTCTCATACACTTCTTTCCACCAAGCGATCTTCTCCTCCGTGGTTAGACATTCAATGGGTGGTTCGTTCTTAGGGTACGAGCGCATAACCTCAGTATATGACGTTAGGATGATATCGTGACTCTGAAGTATCCCATGCGCGTTATTAGAATCAATACGTGAGCCGGTGGTATACTTCATGACACTCAGGCTACAATCGGTGTGAAGTTCGATTTCTGATGCCCATTGAGAAAGAAGACCCGCACTTGCCACGATTAACGTTGTTTTGTATGGAGCATCAGGAGCAGGACGTCCGTTGACGATATTCGCTGCATTTAGTCAGTGTCTAAATCATCCGTGAATTGGTATAGATAGCGAGCTTACCCAACATCATCAAGGTCTTGCCTAATCCCATCTGATCCGCCAACAAACCGCCACGTGGCTCATCGGCAGCATTTTCCCTACGGCGCATGAAGGCAGTTCCCATAATCTGGTATGGCTTTAAGGCAGTGGCCATACCATTGACAAGCCACATGCCATCGACTGCTTTGACAGAGGCGCGACCATCGAAATCCATGATTGCCTGTTTCAACTCGTGAATATCAGACTTCGCTTCTTTGCCCTCTCCAATGGGGAGAGTGCTCAACAGCTGTTTAAAAGCTTCTTGCTTGTTTCGAGCTGAGAAGGTTGGTTGAGCAGGAGCATCTTGAGCAGCTTGTTGGCGGAAGACGTTGGATCCAAGAAGTGAAGTAGCTTGCTTTAACGCACGTTCAGTTGCCTTCTTATCTTTGGCTGTTCGACGAGGAGCTGTCTTGGCTGCTGGTCCTGGCAAAGATGCAGGTGTCGCTGTGGCTACAGTTTTACCCTTGCCTTTGCCCTTCGACTTGGACTTTGTGACTTTTGAGGAGCCACCGGGCTGGGCGGAAGTCTGACCTGCATCATTGTCCGTGCGTGCCTTCTTCCTCTTGGGTACGTCTTTATACACTTCCAGTGCAACACCCATGGCTTTCAGCTCAGCTTCTTGAAGAGATAACTGTGTGGTCTGCTTTTGTGGCATCTCCGGTCGTTTGCGTTTGTTGATAGATTCAAGATCGACCACCTCTTCCTCGAAATCATCGTTCTGGTTGGCAGAATCATCCATATCCATGACATCAGTGAAGAGGTCGAAATTATCGTTCCGTTGTTCCGCCTTTGCATCTTTCTTCAGCTTTTGTTGGCGAGTGGTCTCTCCTGAAACAATCCTCAACCACGCAACCTCTTCTGTGAAACTTAGTTTGCCGTTCTTCTGCCTTAGCCTGTCGTAATGTCGCTTTTGTCTCTGAAACTCGTCCTCGGCCTGCTTGTTGTACCTCTCGTATTCGTCTAGTTCCGACGCAGAAGTGTTCGCCAAGTACGTTGCATTGTGGAGGGGCGGCTGGAAGAATGTTGGATAGACTGGTGTTGGATTCTGTGTTTCGGCCTTCTTTTTCCGGGCTTTCAATTTTCCAAGTTTGCCAACTGTTATAGGGGGACCAGACGGGCCGCTGGATGTTGCGGGCTCAGATCGAAGTGGGTTCGTCACATTTGTAAGAAAAGAAGTGACAGCAGGACGAGATGAAGTCGCAGGTTGAGGAGTAGGTACCCGATGGGGTTGTTGGATGGGAGGAATGGCGGGAGTCTCCCTCGCTCCATGTGAGCCCGATGGACGGTCGGGCACAAAAAGACTTGTTCCATCGTCTACTTCCGGAAGGTCTCCATCTGTGAATAGGTCATTCATTCCTTCATCGTCATTCATCTCACTGAAGCGGTCATCTCCCACTCCTGCCTGCCGCATGCTAGAATGATGAGAGGCAGAGGCGAGTTCCTCTCGATCATCGTCGTCGCCCATATCAAAACCTCGACAAGGTCTCGAAACCGAGGTTGAGGTGTCTTCTATGGATGGAACGGCGCTATCGAAGCCCCAAACATTTTCTAGGATTCGATCGAGTGAAGCGATGTCTTCGTTCCGAGATTCCTCGTTTTGGTTCGCCGGCGTAGTCGTGTCGTGTGGATCAGAAGCAGACGATGTATTGAGCGGCTCTGGATTGGGAACATCACCCATGGTGATATGGGGTGTTGTTGAATGGGCGGCTGTGGACCGACGACGGGTTTCTTGGATATTGTCTGTGTCGCCCCAATTCGAAGCTGGGTCTTCAGCCATGTTGCTTGTATGTGTCAGTATTCCCAAACCAGAATGAAGAGTGAAAACGCGGTTGTATACATACAGCGACTTCAAAAGAGCAGTGAAATGAGGAAGGTGCTCTCGTGTGGATCAGATCAGGTGGGGCGAGTTTAACGTCGTCGGACAAAGTGAGAAGGAGGGACTGGACCCTGTAGTTGACCGTGGGAAGGTGAGGTATGTGATGGACGTTGGGGTGTGAGCAGCGGAGTTCGTCAAGGAGGAAGAGAGGAGGGTCGTCAAGGGCCGTCAAGGGTCCACTGTCGAGGTACCAAACAATCGTCGTCGTGGTCGTCGTCGTCGTCCGCGTGTGGTGGGTGGAAAGGAAAGAAGGCAAGCCGCCCGATCAATCCCGTTCTTATAACCCCCACACCTCCCGTCACCTTCACATACAAGTAAAAGAAACCTCACCTTCTGGCGTCGTGTCAAGTGCAGATGAAGCCTGACTTTCTATCACGTGTTCGTCAGATGGGGAGAAAGAAGCAAACGCGCACATCCTCACCTCCCCATTTGTTTGAAGGTGAATACCCCCTCACATGATATCGGTCACATGACCCACTGTATATATATATCACCTTCCATAGTACTGCTACATCACTCAATCAATCACTCTCCTTCTCTATCAGTTTCACCTACACCTGTGTCCTCTAACACCATCCACGATCCACGGAGTAATAGAAACGCCGTTATTTTTACGGATCGATTCGACCGTTGCTGTCTGTTTTTTCTTCTTCTTCTGGGTGTCATCATTTACCTTGCCGTCCTCAGACGAGTGTTGTCAGGACAAAAAGTAGCATCGCTCTCGTTCGATGGTCTTTTTTCTTGTCCCTCTCCTCACCGTCGAATCGTCGACATGACCCTCTCCCTCTCCCTCATCCATCAATCTCTCCATCACAGCTACCCACCCACTCCCTCACCCACTCATAATCCCCCATTCACCCACCACCCTCCCCCCACACTCACACTTTCCCCCCATTCAAGCACCACACCCGCTTTCACCACCTCTCCACGCCACCATTCCTCATCAACCTAGCCATCAAATACCACCACAAAACCTTCCCAGCGACGAAGTCGCATTCGCATTCGTAGTCATAGTCATTCATATCTTAACTCCTTATTTCTTCCAACCCCTCCCCCCCCCCCCCTCATCACACTTCCCACACCCAAACAAACCATCCCAAAAGTCCACACACATTCCACTCCAAACCCCATCCACATACATACCTACATCCATCCATCCATCCATCCATACACATCTAAATCCCCACCTACCCATCATCTATTCTATTCAAACCACTCCACTCCACTCAACGAACCAAAGTAATAAAAACAACCAAACATATATACATTGTACGATACGTACTTACTTACAAAAAAACAACATTTAAAAAGGTTCGTTGGTTTGGTTGTGTAAGTACATATACATAGGTATGCATACGTACGAATAACCTACCCTACCCCACGCCAATAACCTAAAATTTAAGCTTCTACAAACGGGATGGATAGATGCCAAGAGCACACACGCACACCCGTTCGTTCATTCGTTCCTTCCTTCCTTCGTGTGGTTAGTCGCGCGCGCGCGCGCGCGTGGCAGGCAGGCAGGTGGGGGAAGGAGAGGGAGGTTTGACTCACCGCTTCTATCCCCCCAAGAACTCCATCTTGTGTAAAAAAGAAAGTTGGAGGAAGGGGGGAAGAGGATGACGCAGGAAAACGTTCTAGTCTGTGCGATTAAAGTGGTTTTTTTGCGCGCGGGGATGTGTGGGTTGTATGTATGTGTTTGTGTGTATGTATGTAGATAGGTAGATACAAGACTTACACACACACGCGCGCGCGGGGAGTAAGGAGCGGGAACGAACATGACACAAAGAAATGATCATGATTATTTATTGATGATTAAAAGGATTACTTTTTTTTTCCTCTAAAGAAAAGCGAGTGAATGGGTGAGTTAAGTGATTTTGACTTCAAGGTTTACTACTAAATCCACAAGAAAGGGTATCAAAGGGGAACAAACAAACAAACAAACAAGCAAACAAACAAGGCATTTTTCTCAGCCCGCCCACCCGCCCCACCAAACACAAAAAAAAAATCAGAAAGGGAAAATGCGGGAAACGAGAGAGAGAGAGACCGAGATGAAACATCAAACGGATAGATAGATAACAAAAAAAACCCCACGCCATTGTCGTTAATTAGAGTAAAGAGAGTGGAAAAAAAGTTGGGATGCAACTTGTAGGGATCCCTCCCTCCCCCCGTCATTCTTTGAGAAGTGGCAAGGGGGAAGGAAAAGGGGAGACGGACGGTATTGGTATACTCCGGTATCGAAGTGTACCAAGTAGAATGATGCGTCTCAAAGAAAGAGGAAAATGACACAGTGCAATGAAAAATCTAAAAACAGCTAATACATTAGATAGAATCGAAAGTGGCCGTTGAAAAAAAGAGTCCCGAGAAGAGGGTGAACGTATCAGCACTAGCAAGAACCCTCGTCGATGTTGGGGTAGAACCACGCGGCGAGCGCGATGATGAAGTAAGATGACATGAGGAGTACGCCTTCAAGCCAGTCTGCAATACCGTTAGCACTGAACCATGATATAACAAGACAAGATAGGAGAATAGGTAAATACTTACGAGACTTTCCATCCTGGATGAGGTAGTTCACCAGCAGCACCGAGACGAACAAGGTGGCAATCTGGAAAGAGTCAAAGTACAGCGTCATGCACTCCTCGCCAATGATCCAGCCAATTACGACGATAAAAGGTAGTACAAGAAGCGCGATTTGCATGCTGGATCCAACGGCGACACCGATCGAGAGGTCCATCTTGTCCTTCATGGCCACCGTGACGGCCGTGGCGTGCTCGGCAGCGTTACCGACGATGGGCAAAAGGATCAAACCGACAAAAGTGGTAGAGATGGCGCCGGTGCTGGTTATGCCTTCGATGCTGGACACCATGAATTCGGAGCAGCAGGCAACGAGCGCCGTGGAAATGCACAATGTGACAATTGCGCCGAACACTGTGAGACTGGGCTCCTCGAAGTCGTCCTCATCTTCTTCCTCTTCGTTGCTACCGGTATCTTGGAAGATGTTGCCTTTTGCGTTGACGTCGCCACCCGAGGCTGCGGCGGTTCCGGCTCCGATCGTGGCAATTCCCTTTGCTGTCGCGCCTTCTTCGACCTTGGAAGATTTGCGCTTGGGTACCTTTTGTGACGGTGCGTTGTACATTGTAACGTGCGTCTTGAGCTGGAAGACGAGGTAGCATCCGTAGACAAAAAGCAGGATAACGGCAGTTCCATGTGACAATTCACTATTTTTGATAGCGTCTCCAGCTGAGCCGTTGTCTTCCGCCAACATATTGTGGAAAACTGTCGGAATGATGAGCGAAGCAATGCACAAGGCAAGCAACGAAGCCGCTGTTTGCGCAACCGTGACGTTGAAGTACTGCTCGGATCGATTGATTCCGCCCAAGAAGAACGACATGCCCAAGACAAGTAGCAGGTTGGAAAGCATGCTGCCAATCAGCGACGTCTTCACAATAGTCACTTCGTGTTTAGCCAGAGCTTGGATGGAGACGATAAGCTCGACAGCGTTGCCGAATGATGCGTTGAGCAGTCCACCAAGCGTTTCACCGACCCGCAAAGCCAGCTCCTCGGTTGCGTAACTCAGCATAGCCGCCAGTGGGATGATGGCAAAGAAGTTGGTGAAGAAGATGGCCCAAGGTCCACCCGTCTTCGTGAAATACAGAGCAAATCCAATGGGTACAAATACTAGCAGCCAGTTGAGTTTCCAAGGAGCGATCAATGCAGAGTTGATCTGCTGTCCAAAGGGGATCTTCCTCTTGTGTGCTCGTTTTTTGCGCTCCTCGGGGGTTAGCTTCTCGGGATCTCCTTCTTCTAGGGTGGAGGTATCGTTGCGGATGAGTTTTTTGAATCGGGCGCGCATGTTGGAACCAGAACTGTCCACGACGGTGGCATTGCTCGTGTCTTCCGAGGCCTTCTTGCTCTGCTCTGCATGTCCGTTGGTCATCTCAGCACCGTTGGCTGTAGAATTCACGGGTAAAGTCTCGCTGTCGGACGTAGGCGATACAGGAGCCGAAGTGTTCGCAACCGGCGCAGTATCGGCGTGGGGTGGTGCTGGGAAATCTCGTTGGGCTTGCGCACTTGCTAAATTGCGTTCTTCTTGGATGGCGGAATCGACGTTAGCTTCCGTTTGCGCGGTTGTGTGTCGGCGCATCTTGTTGTTTTCGAAGGATGATGATCTACTCGAGCTTCTCCGTGCAGTTCTGACCGCCCTATTTTTGATTACGTCTGCAATGGAGCAATATATTAGCATATATTTGGCATGAACCCCGCATATAAAGACGGCCGTCGATCATGCAGCCAACGTTTGTCCGTTTGCAGCGTGGCTTGCAGGTAATTGGGGACAACTTACGCGACATGTTGTAACTATAGCTCGTCGAGGCTAACAAGACCACCTGATACTCTCTAAGAAACCGACTCGTTACTTGATCGTGATTTGCTATCCCGATTCGACAAAGGTCTGTTTCCGCTGACCGTTTTCCTGGGGGCCAAAAAAGACGTCGTGGCAGACAGATCTTTATAAAGCGTTGGTTGGACCGCGCAAAAAGGCCGTGTTCAGCCTTGCTGCAAGGGGGGCAGTGGGTGGGGGCTCAGGTGCGCAGGTGCGAGGTTGTTACCTGGGGAAACAGGCCGGAATGTTGTGTCCGTGTGGCTCAGTCAGGCAAAAGACAGCCAAAAAAGACCCTTGCTTTGTCTACTGCGGAATAAGGCAGTAAGGTTGACCGAGGATATTTATGGGAGATGGCTGTATGGAAGTGTGAGACGAAAGGGAGAGAGGGTGGGAAGATGAGGAAGGGATGAGGTCAAGTATGGCTCCAGGGCACGAGCGTTTTAACCACCATACCCACACCCACACAAGCAAGCAAGCTTTGATCAGAGCAAGCAGATAGCCCGCCCGCCACGCACGTACATCGACACACTCGCCCGACATGCTGGGTTTGTTCGGTGATGACAACAACATCGACAAGTCTTTTCCAAAACAGGGCTGCACAGCGATTCACTAATTAAGCAAGGCCAATCAGGGCAAAGTCAGGAGGCTGCATCTACGAATTAGCGTCTGGAATATCTCAAAATGCAGTCGTCTCCTCCAGCCACAGATGATGATGCAGTCACAGTCATGCTTGAACTTCCCAGTTGATTCCCGTTTCCCTGTGCGCTCGTAACTCGCACAACCTTGCAGATACCCGCCATGACACTCTGTCGCAAGATATACTCATTTTGGGGAAGAAACAAATGCCCGAATTGGTTTTGGTCTTGATTGATATATTCTTTGTCGACCCCTTGGAATTCGCAATTTGCACCACCGTCGCGAAGTTCCCCTTTCGCGGGGCCCACATACACAGTATGCACACACACCCACCCCTGATTCCCGCGGGGAAGAGCGAGATATGCCAAATTATCGAAGCTCAACGTCACCATACACAAGCAATGCTTGGCCCACAAAACAAGGCAGTGCCAATGCCCTCGGTTTGCAGTTAGCCCAGATAAGCTAAGGAGGCTTGAGCGCTGCGGCTAAACGCTTGAAACGACGACTTTTTTTTTCGTTAGTTACCATTTAATTTTTGTTTACCTACCTAGGTGAGTTATTCTTCGATTCCTCAACACCACCGTGGCAACCCAACTCTCGTATTTAACTGTTTGACCCCGCCGTGCGCGCGCGCGGCGCGCTCAAACGCCCGTCGATCCGTTGGTGCTGGGCGAGATTTTGAGTTGCCGGATTTCATCGATTCCTTTTGGGTTCGGGCGACCCCCCAAATCACCGGTCGCATGGAGAATCCCGGTCCGAGGGTTGGCTACCTACGTCCAGGTGTGGCTTTGAAAGGGTTGCGCCACACTTTACGTTTTTGCCTTCCTTCGCGCGCGCGTTCTCTCTCTATCTCTCCAGGGCAGTGCAGTGGAGTTTATTCTTCTAGACCGGTAGTAGACTCTTTATTCCAAATCCAATGATTCCAAGTTCCATATTAACGGCGGAGGCATGTGGCGGTAGATGAGATCTTTCTAAGAAATGATCGATATCCAATCAAATCAACTACGCGAATGAATGCCAAATCAAACCCATACACGTATCATCCTGGGGAAACCAACCTTCCCCAAGAGCAAAAGACCACGTCCATCTCCAAACATATTATCACAGGCCCATCATCTCGCCAGTGTCTGTAATTGATGCCTTACCACCCCCTCCAAATCCATGATGATGTGAGATCCATACATCTGTCGGTGAGGAACATTACCTTACACTATCCTTGAACAGAGTGCCTGTACGGGGCGCTAATCGTGTCGAAAATAAATAAATCCAAAGCTGAGATACCATGTTTGTGGCTGCCTGAAGCTGATACCTTTCTCGCGATATACGAAAAAGTATTCTTGGGGGAATAGGGTTCCCACATTGGTCTCATGTGTGGTCCATTGTAGATGTGACTCTTGGAATGGATGCCTGCGCGGATCACCGATTACCTTTTATATTGGGCCGACATTTCGCATTCCACCGGTGGTGATTTGCTATTTGGACTGACTGCCAGATAATAAGGGATATTACAAGATTAAAATATGTGGTTCTTGGTGCCGACCTTCCAATACTGTGCTTTGTAAGTCGATGACCCTGGTATCTGACGTGCTCTGCCTCTTTACAGTTCATATGAGCAATATGGGTATGAAAGGGGAGACTAAAAGTTTGAATGTATTCAAATAAATTCACTATGCCAAAAAATACGAAATGATACATCGTTCGAAGCGATACCAATCAACTCCGTCCAGTGCCAATATCCCTAACAAAATACCCCCGTTCCTATCCAAATGTTGATTGTGATGTTACAAAAGCCTCTCGAACCAGGCCTGACTCCATGTATGCCACGCTACATGCACCGTATGAGCTTCACTATAGCCGATTACGGCTGCTGCACCTTGTGGTCTCCTTTGATAACGTCCGCATATGTAGGTGGGGGCTCGCTGGCACCCTCCCCGTTCGTACTCGGCCCGGCCGCATCGCCGCCCCCATTCGCATGTTGCGCATACACTCTCTTGGGGCCCGGTATAACACCCGACTGCTGTCCCGGGAACTGTCCACCAGAAGGCTGGCTTCCGCTGATCGTGCCGTATGACGTGTGTCCTTGCGCATGCTGTGCTCCCGCGCCGCCAGCAGGGTGTTGAGGTTGCGCGGTGCTCACGTAGTAGTATGTGACAGAGCCGTCGGCACCGCGCTCGCGGTCTTGCACCCCCTCATATGGATACGGCTCGGGATTTTTCAGGATGATGTACCAAGCGTGGAGGAGGCCGGGGAGGAACCCGAGAACACAAAGCGCGATGTTAATGATGGAGTCTGCGCTGCAAATGCCGCTCTTGACCCATACTGTATGATTTGGTGTTAGCTAAGTTTTTGTAAAAATAAACCAGTAGAGTGCGCGCATTGATCCAGGGAAGAGTGAAAACAGTCAAGAAGGGTGATGAGGCGGCTCAAAGCTGGTGCCTTGCAGGACAAGCGGGGAAGCTCACCTCCGATGGGCGGGAACAGCACCGACAACAACATCAGAAAGCAGTCGGTACCGCACATGTTGACGGAGTAATAGTATAGAGTTCAAATGGTATAGAGAAGTATCGTGAAGTGGAAAAACGAGATCAACCGACTGTGTAGAGAAGAGAGGATTGTGGTTTGGGAGAGGGAAACATTCGAACGTCAGCTAGGTCACGAGAGCTCGTATGACGCACGTTCGTGGCGCAGTCGTGTGGCGGGGCAAAACTTGGGGTACAGCGTTAGTGGTTACGTCTAGAACGTGAAGGAACGACGACGATATTGTAACTGGTACGCAGGTTTGAGGCCAACATAATTACTCAATTACGCTGATATTTTTTCGTATTTCAAAACTTTTTCTCATTCTATCTACTCTTTGCCCCCTAGATACCTGTACACGACGGAGAAATCCCGACCCTTGCAATTCTCGTCCTGTTCGACCTCATCATACAGCGCTTGGGCATCGTCTGCTAACGCGAGGTGGACGTTGGCCTCTTTTGCGGCTTTGATGGCCAGCTTCAAATCTTTGTTTGCTAATGCCACGCCGAAACCACCTTCGTAGCCTCTGCTGGCGGGTGAACCTTCAATGACACCTGGAACAGGATTATTGACCTCACTCGGCCAGCACTTGCCGGTACTGATATTGATCATGCCTGCAAGTGCCTTGGGATCGAGACCCCATTGTATTCCCATGTTCATGGCTTCAGCAGTGGCTATGTTGTTGAGCGCTAAGAGGTAGTTGTTTGCAAGCTTGCCTTTGAGACCTGCGCCCTGTTCTCCCAAGTGGAGGACGCGTTTGCCCATCATCGAGAGAACTGCGGTTGCTGGACCCACGGTTTCGGGTGCAGCACCAATCATGAAAGTAAGCGTACCGGCTTGAGCACCGACAACACCACCCGACATGGGTGCATCTACGAAAACACCTTGCTTAGTTGAAGTGGCGCTTTCGGCAACTGAGGCGGATGTCATAGGGTCGATGGTTGAGCAATCAATAAACAGTCGTTGTTTGTTCACGCCATCGCTCAAGAGCGTTGCTGGCTCCAACATCTGTTTGTACACGCCTTTGACATGCTGAGGTTCTGGCAGGCATGTAATGATGGTTTCCTTTTTCATGTCAGTAATGTTTAATGACACAATATGAGAACAGAAAACAGTAATTGGGAGGTGTATCAGAGGATTGGCTATATGTTTGGGTAATCAGAGGAAGAGTCACAAGTGACCCCCAACTTAGATCATAGATAGAACAAATGGTTCATCATGTCAGGAACAATAAGAGGAACATCAGCAAGACTTACCGCTTTTTCAGCGACTTCCCGAACATTGTCAGCAACCCGTACGCCCTGCGGATTCTCTTCTAAGAACTGTTTGGAAGCAGCAGTATTGACATCCTGAACAAATAGGGTGTCCTCGGCGGGTAGCTTTGCTCTAAGATTTCGTGCCATTGCGAACCCCATCCGTCCGAGGCCAATGAATCCCCATGTGGCTTGAAGGTGGTGTGAGCTCGAGAAGCATCTCCGCGAAGGCTGGCGAACAACAGCTGGTGCCAGCCTTCTCAAGGGTGTTGATATCGCCGAAACAGTTCTCATGGTGTATGACTTTGTGGGCTCTTCGAATTGTCAAGACGCACGTCGAGAAGTGGTGTGTGTGTGTGTGTGCTGTAAGGTGTGGTTGGGGTCCGCGGTCTTGGTTCGCTCCCTCCTCAACCGAGGTCGTGGAATTGAGCCGCATCAAGACGCTGCCTGCGGAACTCCTATGGCGGGCCGGAGCATTTGCTCGACGCCCTGCTGATGAAAAGCATAGCGCTGGTACGATCGGTAGTACCACGAGACACCGCCCGTGTTAGAATGAGATGAAAGTGCTGTTGATGGAAGTAAGTTGAAGAAATGAAAAGGGACGACAAAATTTCGCGGGAAAAATTACCCGTGCATCACATGACTTCGGCGCTATCCCAATGCAGGACTCAAATTCAGCATGTGAGTAAAACATGGCCACAGTCGATTGTGCGATTGGATAATATGTCTAGAAAAATTACTCTGTGAGCCTTCGTGTAATCATCTCAAGTCCTCTTTGGAGCATCGTTCAGGAATGTGCTTAGGGATTTTTGAAATTTCGAACCCCGTTGGCGTCCTGGTATAAATTCTACACTGCTATCAACCTACCATTCTTGCTTCTCTTTTGAATATCATTGATGTAGAAAGAATGCGGCAATTATAGATCTTGTCCATAGCTTCCTCAAGGGATCTAAGTAAACCATTTTACTATTAGAGCGTCTTTGATAGGGCAGACGTACATGTAGTATACTCAAGCACTCAAGTGCTCTTATTATCGTATCAATGATACATTGATATCTGCCGATGAACATGAGATGGTAGGCCCGGAACGCCTATGTATCTTTAATGCCGATGATTTTCTACTCACGAAATGAATCACAATGCACCTAGGATACAACTCTAGGCTTGCAATCATTTGGATTGTGGCTAGCCAATACGGTAGATGCATACAATGGAATAAGCTGCCTCTCAAGCCGCACGGTGGCCCATTGCTGTAAGTAAATTTCATGGACGTTTTTCATTGACAGTGCATCTTATCTCGTAGAAACTGCTACACGGGTGGAGCAGATTGTTCAACCTTTAATGTTGGGGGTATCATCAAAAATCATGCCTCGTTTTTCGCTTCTTCCACATTTGCAGACTTGGTCTACGCATCCTCTTCGTCAGATTCATCCGATATTTCGACCAGCTCCTGTCGCTTGTGAGGCAGCTTCTTCTTGATACCCTTACCACCAGAAGGAGCGCTAACGGTGTTGAGGTACTCGCTGTTCGACATTTCTGCATGCAATTTTGGTGCTACATCGGTGTTGTTTACGAAGAGACAATCCGCGTAGGTAGCGTAGGCTGTGCCAGACTGTACAAGATAAGCATATGTATGTTGAAGATGGGGGGCACGGTAGCATCCTTACATCGTCATCTTCATACTCCAATCTCTGCCATTTCTCCTGATTTGTAGCCTTCATCAATGCCTGAGTTACTTCTGCGGCGGTATCCCCTCCGGCCCTCTTGACGGTGGGCATAAATGCTTTGGGTTCGACTGTTTTCGCGCCTTCCTGCTGCTCCTTCTCCCGTCGACGATTCACAGCATCCAGTTGGGCCAAAGCATCAATGTGGTGGAATTGAGTGCGCATCTGGACTAATCCTTTGAGTTTGGTAAGGTGCAACTCATCTGCATACCGAAGTTAGCATCGTCCCCCACCTAGCACGCAGGCGAACACGCTTACTATTTCTGAATGAACCCAGCATGTAGTTTGGCCCTTTGCCGTCGTCTGGCTGAATCTGCCCTCCGTACGTTTGCGTATTGAGAACGTGTCCCTTCTCATTCGCATCCTCAAAGTTGGTAATGTAGTCATCATAGTTGTCGTCGTCTAGAGTTGGGCCTGGGGTTGGGGTTGGTCGATTGTCGACAGCTGTAGACGGCGCTGGCCTGGGCGGCCGTGGCATAGTTCTCTCAAAGCCTGCTGCAATACCATAAGCCTTCTGCCCGATCTGCTTCGTCTTGCGCAACGCCTCGCCCCATCGAACACCCATCTGGCGATTGAAATTGTTTCGAATGTCAACCGGCACATCCACCTCGACGAAACCGGACTGTGGTTTTATGCGCAGCGAGGAAGGTTTTGTTCCAGTCTCCTCGACGAGACGTTCATCGGGGGGCCGGTTCAGGTACTGCAGGACGTAAAGCTGCTCTTGGATCTCGGGGGTGATGAAGACATCGTACTCGGTGACAACGGGGTCGTCCTCGTCCGCATCTGCTGCGGTTGCTGTAGAAAAAGACATGCTAGTTAGCAAAGAACTGTAGAGAGTATTTGAAATTATTTCTCGGGTGTCATACGAGCCATTGTGTGGGTGGAAGGGTGGAGGGATGGGAGAGTGTTGCTTTCACAAAAAAAAGTTGTCCGCAAATGGCCGCTGGCTAGCTAGCTAGCTGCCTGCCCCGCGTCGTCCCGCGGTCGCGGTGCTAATTCTCTAGTAAGCTGGCGCGGGCCTGTGGTCCGTGCGGCTATAATGACGGCGATAGGTATACCTGAGTACATTGATTCTTCTACACGTGCCGTACCTCTTCCACCCGCTTTCACTTTCCTTCACCTTTTAATACTTCTCTTATTGGCATCTTACGAAGCTGTATAGATAGCCCAGCCCCACTTCCAGCATGGCCTACGTTGCTCCCATTCACCGGCCCAGCAGCATCCGACATGCCCTCAAGTTGAACTTTTTAGCCCCAGAAAAGGACTGTTTAGTAGTTGCGTGAGCAGGACGAATATCCCCAACCGTGCCATTACACCAATTGACAATGTTCGCAGTAAATCAAATCGCCTTGAATTCTATACCCACAATGCTGACGGTCTATCCCTGCAACATTCGAAAGTCGTCTATGGCAAGATTACGATGCTACAAAGGCTCCGCCCTGCCCTCTCACCGACCGATCACCTCTTCGTTGGGACTGATCGTTTCGTATACTTTACTCTATCCTGGAACCCCGACAAGAAACAAGTTCAGACCGAAAAGACGTTCGAAAGCGTTGCCGACAATGCCGCGAGAGAATCACAAACCGGTGAACGATGTCATGTTGATCCATCCGGACGATTCATGACGGTGGAGGTGTACGAAGGCATAATAACTGTGATACCTCTGGTCCAGCGGGGAAAGAAAAGGAAACAAGAGCCAGACATTGCCCACTTGGGCGAACCTCAGCCCTGTCGCTTACCCGAAATGTTTGTTCGTTCATCTGCATTTCTCCGTCCGCGGACCTACGAAGAGAAACCAAAGTTGGCCCTGCTCTACGAAGATACGCATTCCACAATCAGACTAAGAATACGGGATCTTGCTTTTGAAGGCGGGGACTCTGTCGAGCTTGGGGAAGGCGAAATCTACCGGGGAGAATTGGAGCTCGGCGCCAGTCACCTCATCCCTATTGAGGGGCCCACACATGGTCTGATAATCATCGGAGAGACTTCCATCGGATATTACAACGACCAAACCAAGGAGATAACTACAGAACCGTTGGAAGACGCTACCATATTCGTGGCATGGGAGCAGATCGATGCCCAGCGTTTTATCTTCGCGGACGACTATGGCCGGCTTTATCTCTTTATGCTTGAACTTGATGAAGAGAAGCAGGTGCGCTCGTGGAAACTCGATATAATCGGAGAAACATCTCGAGCGTCTGTCTTGATCTATCTGGATGCCGGATATGTTTTCGTCGGGTCACATCAAGGAGACTCCCAGGTCATTCAGATCTCCGAAAAATCCATGGAGATTGTACAGACCTTTTCCAACATTGCGCCTGTGCTAGATTTTACGATAATGGATATGGGCAATAGATCTGGGGAAGGTCAGACGAACGAGTACTCATCAGGTCAAGCTCGAATTGTTACCGGCAGCGGTGCATATCAGGATGGCAGTCTAAGAAGTGTCCGTAGCGGGGTCGGTCTCGAGGATCTGGGGGTACTGGGCGAGATGGAGCACATTTCTGATATCTTCAGCCTGAGTTCGGATGGTCACTCTGAGCTTGTCGACACTCTCCTGGTCGCCTTCGTGAATGAATCGCGCATCTTTAAATTTGACCCCTCCGGAGAGGTGGAGGAGGTAGAGGAATTTGCTGGTCTTCAAACACTCCAGACAACACTCTCTGCCTCCAATCTGCCACAAGAGCGAGTGATCCAGGTCACCGATAAGCAAGTTCAAATATCAAGCCTGGAGAGTGGTATGGTTGACCATACATGGACTCCAAGCAACGGGCAGTCCATCACGGCAGCGTATACTAATAAAAGCCATGTGATTCTATCCTTGGGCGGTGTCACTGTAACCGTCATGAACATCGAAACCGGCTTGAATAATCATGTTGAGAGAACATTCGGTGCTGATAGTCAAGTTTCCTGCGTTGCGCTTCCACCTGAGTCCAGCTCGATTTGCTTCTTAGGTTTCTGGAAAAGTTCCCAACTTTCGGTCTGCAAGGTGGACAGTCTGGAAGTTGTTTCTACCATCCAGATATCCGATGAGTCTGTGCCGCGCTCACTACTTCTTACCCAAATTTTCCATGACCAACCACCCACGCTGTTCGCGGCTATGGCCGATGGCAATGTCGTCACATACTCATTCAATACATCTACGAACGAGCTTTCTGGAAGGAAAAGCATAGTCCTCGGTACACGGGAAGCAGGGTTCCGAGCGCTACCCCGCGGGAATGGTGTTTACAATGTTTTCGCTACATGTGAGCACCCCTCGTTAATCTATGGGTCCGAGGGACGTCTTGTGTATTCTGCTGTTACTGCAGAGAAGGCAACTGCAGTATGCCCGTTCAACTCACATGCGTATCCCGGATCCGTCGCCATTGCTACATCGGAAGATTTGCGAATCGCACTAGTGGATACTGAGCGGACAACTCATGTCCAAACACTCAAAGTGGATGAAACAGTACGGAGGATAGCGTACTCACCTAGCCTCAAAGCGTTCGGCCTTGGAACAATCAAAAGGATTCTCAAGGGTGGAGAAGAGGTGCTTCTGAGTCACTTCAAACTGGTTGATGAAATACAATTCAAAGAGCTCGACACATGGCCTCTTAAAGAGGAGGAGCTTGTAGAAAGCGTAATGCGTTGCGAGCTGCCCGACGGGTCTGGCAATATGGCAGAACGTTTCGTCATTGGCACCGCATATTTAGACGATCAGAATGCCACGGCTGAACGGGGCCGCATCCTTATCCTTGAAGTCACACAGGATCGGCAGCTCAAACTGGTCACCGAACTTGCGGTCAGGGGTGGATGCAGATGTCTTGCCATGTGTGAGGGTCGCATCGTAGCAGCGCTAATTAAGACTATCGTCGTGTACGACGTAGAATTTCGGACGGAAAGCAGGCCCGAGCTTGTCAAAGCCGCAACTTTCAGATGCTCTACAGCGCCCATCGACATTACTGTAAATGGCAACATAATCGCCATCGCAGACCTTATGAAGTCACTTGTGGTGGTGCAATTCTCGCGCGGCGAGAGCGGCCTCCCTGATACACTATCGGAAGTTTCACGGCATTATCAAACCACTTGGGCTACAGCTGTCGCTGAGGTTGACGAAAACACGTATCTGGAAAGTGATGCCGAAGGTAATCTTGCTATATTATACCGCGATCCAAATGGCGTTATGGAAGACGACAGGCGCCGACTAAATGTGAACGCCGAAATGCAGCTGGGCGAAATGGTCAATCGGATACGTAGGATAGACGTAGCTACCGCGCCAGACGCCGCTGTCATTCCAAGGGCGTTCATGGCAACAGTAAGTCCCGTCATTGGTAACCCTCACTCATTTCTCGACTAACTGTCTGTACAGGTCGAAGGATCCATCTATCTTTTCGCCCTCATTGCCCCAAGCTACCAGAATCTCCTCATGACCCTCCAATATAACCTGGCACAATTGGTCTCCACACCAGGCGACGTCCCCTTTGCCAAATTCCGCGCTTTCAAAAACCAGGTCCGCGAAAGCGATGAGCCGGAGCGATTCGTCGATGGGGAATTAATTGAGCGGTTTCTGTACCTCGATGATGCGGAACAGAGTAAGGCTGTGGAAGGCTTGGGTGCTGAATGGGGTGTCGAAAGGGTTAAGACGTTGGTGGAGGCATTGAGGCGATTATGTTAAGCGGGAGGCACGCGATAAAGTCGTGGTAAAACGGGGTCGAGCTCGTACTCATTAAGAGTTGGATTGGTATCATTCTACTCCCAGTCTGGTCATCTGGGACATTTAGAACGAATGCACATTAGTGAGCATTGTTCTTGTGAGGGACAAACGCAAATCAAATGATGCGTGTTTTCTTGTACCTGGATATCCATATACTTCGGCTCTATCTCATTCAGCCTTCTATTTATATGTGTGATACAATATGACAAGCGTCATCTAAACCCTCTTCGTCCTTGACTTTAATATACAGATTCATAATACCCCAGACTCCCCAAAAAAGCACATTCCCCACAGAACCTCAGTTCATCACCTGACAGCCAAGACCCTAAAGCACGCCTTCTATGCTTGACCATCCTCCACAGTTCGCTGCAATTCAATATCCACAAAATTTGCGCCAAAACGCCCCGTCCCAATTCCGATAATTATTCCCAAATATCATCAACCCCTCAACAACTCCCCGGCCAAAACGTCTTCAAAATCCCACAATACTTCTCTTCAATCATGACATCGGCCTGGTGATTCTTGAGCGTCAACTGTATAAGCTGCGTGAGCGTTTGCAACATCGCCAAGTCGGTCGAGGTCTTCGTCATGGCTTTGTCGACGGTGTGGTGGCGCACGAATTGCCCGCGGCAATCGGAAGTGATGTGTGGGTTGTTTTTCTTGAGGTCTGGGTAGCCCATGGCGTGGTCGCAGGGGATTTCCTAATGTCGCGCGGTTAGTAGTGGGAAAACGCACAGAATTCACGATCGGGGGATATCGAACATACCACGATTTCCTTTCCGGTAGCGTTGAAGTCATATCGTATGTACTCTGAAAAAGCGCGCTGTTCATGGCTCCAGTTCTCCTTCCAGAAGCCGCACCCTTCGTACTGTTTCTCGGTAGGACACTCTCTCCACGCCCTCAACATCTCAAACGTGGTCGGTAAGTTCTGCATAACGACAAAGCCAGTGTTCAACGTGACTCTGCCCTTGCTATCGCGGCTCGTGTTCGGGTTGCCGTTGATGTCTTGCTCCGTGTCGATGGGCATTGCGGCCGAGGTATTGGGCCCAATTTTCCAAAGGCTGAAGAGCCATTCGAGTGGGACTTCGAGATGCTGGATGGTGGCATCTGCATCAATAAACACAATGAAGCGGTAGGAGTCGAGGAACCGCTCGAGGACTACGGGCTTGATCCAGGTATCGTGCATTCCTTTCAGGGGTTGCGACTTGAAAAACTTGTAATCGTAGCCGTGGATTTGGGCTGGGGATGCGGAGGAAAGCGGGGGGCCGTCAGTTGATTGGGAACTCCAACGAGGTTGCACTGAGGAGGTGCTTCAGGAGAGCTACTTACCGTATAAGAAGTGGTTCATGAAGGATGCAGAGAGCATGCCGTCCCCTTCTTGGCCTGTTGCGGTCTCCCAGTTCAACTTTTTTGGCCCGAATACCTCATTCTCGCCGTCTGGAGAGCGAGTGTCCATGTCGAGGATGAGTACATCTCTACCAAGAGGCTTGTCCCATTCGATGCCATCAAGTGCAAAATCATTGCCATAAGCATCGACGTAGTGCTGCGTAGAAAGATTATGTTTTATCGGGCTATAAAGGGTTGATATTGTTTTCCTGAATGATGATGATGAAAGAGAAGGAGAGCGGCCGTTGTTGATCCAGCAAGAACTACCATCACAGATGCTGCGCAAAGGGTTAGACGGTATCAACAAAAATTTAAAGACGGATAGACGTTACGTTTCGCTTGCAGACGGTAAGATTGTAGACTTGGTACTAATCCTCGCACCTCGAGCTCCAGCGTGGAATGTTCCAAGGAAGAGAACCCCAACAATGAAAGTAGTTATGCCCACCACAACCGTGCGGTTGAATGTTACGGGCGGAGGCATGGCGGTAAAACGAATGCGTAAATGAATAGTTCGAATGCTCTCCCGAAAGACTGGCGCGGCACCGAAGAAAGAATCGAAAGTGGGTATTACAGGTTTAGGGCTTGAGAGGGGGAGAGAAACACTGTCTTCAAGGGGATGCACAAAGTGTAGTTATTATCCACGGACCTCCATGGCCTATCATGGATACCGATGTCCCTTAAGTGTATAAATTAGCGCGCCAAAACATTCGGGCTTGGCTCCTTCGAAGACCAAGTGATTTGCCATGTGAATTAGGCCCCCCAGAAGATAAACCGACTCTTTTCTCTTGTATCATAAGCTCATGCTAATGTAATGCAAAGAATTTCTGCTCGACTTAGTCTAGTGTGCGAGTGAGTCTCTAGAGGATGGATCAAATAACGTGGAGAGCTAGTGAGCCGTTCCAGCGCACAGATGAAACTACTAGACCTGTATATCAGTCTGCTTTTCGGAACCACTACTTGCGTAATACATGTAGTCCGGCCCACTCTGTCATATACTTTGTTACCGTTTTAGTGAGTCTGCCACACAATCTGATTCCCCTTATGCAGTGTGCCCTGCTCAGCTCTGATCCAACAGAGGAGTGACATGCCGGAATGACATGCCACGGCGTGGGGGAGTGACACACCGGGAAGTAACAAGTGGGTAAAAAAAAGTATGAATTTCCAAGAATTAGATAGAGGCTTTTCAACCTTTATTTCTGAATATAGCACTCAGTGTGTCACCCTTCTGTTACCGTAGTTTTAGAAATCCGAAGTGCTATAACATCGCTGGATACCGTAGAATTGGAACACAGGTGTGGATAGCTTACTAACTTAAAGAGGTGATGCACTAGCCTCTAAAAGCTAGATTTATCCTTAAAAGGCTAGCGTAACGCTGCGCTCCTCATCGGCGAAATTCTACCGTGTCAAGAAGACTGAACTGAAAAATGGTCTTCGATAGAGATATTGCAAAAAAATTCATTTTACTCGAAATGAAGCTCAATCAGAAGTTTGTCTTTGAAGTAATGATGTTCTTCGAATACAGTTACAATAGACAGGATGCCCAAGGTTTGCTAACAACAAACGTAAGGCAGCATTTCTTTATCATGGAAATTTTTATGCAGATTACCCTTGGTTTTTTCTCTCCTTTCATTCGCCTTGATTGTGGATGGACTCAATTTCTCTCTGATATTCTGCAAGGGGTGGCAGTGAAAGAAATATTGGATGGGATGGTGGTCTCCTTATATAACTTTCTCTGGAAAGTATGCAACATTTTGTCTTGTGCATGGTGGATTTCGACTTCAAAGTTCAAAGCTTAATTACGATAACATTAAACAAGTAGATCGTGTTGTGGAGCAGAGTGGCACAATGACCGTACGGTGTTATTTTAAGGCCCGTTCACCTCCTGTACATCCGGCTTGTAACATATATTACATCGGTATTCGGTATCATACAAAAGGAGTAGACTTCTACTTGTGGAAGTTCCTCCAGTTCCTTCAAAAAACCACGCATGAGCTGACGCGTATGCTATCTACGGTATTCCAGGCATATGGTTGCTCCGATTTCCAGGGGTAAGGCAAGCCATACTTGCGGTACGTTGAGGGCACTGCATACCTAAGCCACATAGAGTGATAAGAGATTGGGGCGGAGATCTCGATATGTTACGCCCGGACTGTATAAGCCCTTGGTCATGCCGATGGAGTCGATTCGGCGTCCAAGGCGGCCTTGCTCATTGGGTATAGAGCCGAGAAGCCTGCCGTTGATATCGATCAGCTTTTGCCAATGGCATAGTTACGCCGATGGAATTGCGATTGCAAACCTCGCAGGGCAATGCTGGTGTGGAAAGGGATTTGCTACTTCGAAGTTCGGGGTAATTACTAGTGCCCGCGCCTCACTCGTGAACTAGCGTTAACGTATTGAATAAATTCACTGTTCATTGGTTGGAAATATCTGAGCCCACTACTTTCGCGGCATACGGAGGGGTGATGCAGCGGGATGTTATGGTTCGGGCCTCTAGTGTACAAAAGTGGATTCGATCAATTAGGTTAGGTATCGGAACCTACTCTGTTTCTTTAAGTTTTGAATGGTATACTACCGGCCCGAATCTTCATGACCCAACGCGTAATCCTCCTGTACAATGGTCTTCTCCATCGAATGAAGGTCTAGGCATTGAATAAAATGGAGGGGGGTTAGAATGTGAAGATGGTGGAGTATGCTCCGGAGGCAGCTGCGTTAGGTTAAGGGGGACTTTGTGATATGGACAAACGGGTACCCACCCAATGAAGTGTGTTTGAACTGAGGTTCCATCGCTTTGTGATGAGGCGTACATGTGCGCAAAGCTTCTACTAGTGCTTCCGTAACGTACCATAGGTGCAACTGTTGTCGACGTACTGTGGTTTTAGACGTAAGTAGTGTCAATTTTCGTGGGGAAGGGCTCGGAATCGGAAATCGGGGACCCGAATAGTTGCCACCGTTTTTGTATATAAATTACTAGCTAAGCTGTA
>KZ805683.1:5422-28772 GCA_003073855.1 Periconia macrospinosa
ATCAAGAAAGGAGCCGACATTGCAGTCGCCGATAATGACGGATGGACACCACTCAACTTGGCAGTTTGCAATGGCCATGTTAAGGTGGTCAAGCTGCTGCTCGAAAAGGGTGCCGACGCGACGTCCTGTGATTACATTGGCCGAACCTCACTGTTGCTAGCTGTACAGCACCAGCGAAAGACAATAGTAAAGCTTCTGCTTAAGCATGCTGATTGTGATTTAAGCACTGACTTAGAGGATGCACAAACACTGTTTTCCCTGGTGGTAGCAAAGGAACTACAATCTGTAGCGCAGTTTGTTCTCAATGAGGATAGTACCGTACTAAACTCGAGAACGGTCGATTATGGGCTCACATCGCTGCTATGGGCTGCACAGCACGGTCATGAAGAGATTGTTAAGCTATTACTCCTAAAAGATGGAATCGACCCGGAGACAAAAGATAGTTTTGGTCAAACCCCCCTATCATGGGCTGCAGCAAACGGACATGAAGCAGTAGTCAAACTGCTACTAGCCACCGACGGCGTTGACCTCAACTGCAAAGACTCCCACTCCGAATACGGCCAGACGCCGCTGGCTTGGGCAGCCAAGAAGGGACACGAGGCAGTAGTGAGCATACTGTTAGCCGAGAATGGGGTTGACTGGGATGGTGTAGACAATCAGGGTCGGACGCCGCTTTCGTTGGCAGTAGAAGGAGGACACGAGGCAGTGGTCAAGCTCCTGAGATGTCGGGAGACAAGTAGTACGTAGATAGCTGCTTGCCTACAAAACGGACACTGCGGTCATGTTGTTAACTGTACATCACTCGTAAAAAGTAAGGACTGCTATGGTATACGGTGTAATACCCAGTGCTCGATAGGATGGTTAAAAAGAACTAGCCTAGCAGTTACCTGGCTTGTCGTCCCGCAGGAGTCACCGTCTGCCGACCATGCCTAACTGGGTTCGTCTAGCAGTGCTCTCAACTTGATTCGGCTTAGAAATCCGCATTGGCGGCCAACGTGAGAATCGTCAGGGAAGCGGCAGTGGAGGCGTAGTAGATGGGCAATTCAGGGCAAGGCGGGACCATCCCGCGAGGGGGTAAGTCAGTCTCAGTCCGTATCGTCAGCGGGTAACGATGCAGATACACGGCTTCCCAGGCGCTGAAAATGCGCATGTAGTGTCTTGTTGCGTAGCGGTGAGGCTCTGCGATTGAGCGGCAGAGCGACATTGCACGTCTTGGGAGTAAGGAAGCGAGAAGGAAACGTAGCATGTCTGACGAGAGAGTGTAGAACACGCACGTCGCGGGCAACTTCTTCGCTTAGACAATTAGCTGATCCAAGAGAGGCAGGGCGGCAGCTGGGCACCAGGCGGGGCAGCGCACGGGGCTGAGCGAGCCGCAAATCAATCAACTCTCGATTGATTTGCCTAATACACAGTCAAAAGCACAGCGACGGCACTCTGCGCTAGTTTCCAGCTAAACTCCGCGATTTCTAGACGGGATGGGACGTTCGCCTAATAGCCACCTCGCGTTTCATTCGAGAGATGGTGGACACATTTGACGAAGCCCCAAAGCTGGAGATACAGACTAGAGGCTTAGAGATATTGCAAACGAAACATTCGAAACAAATCGCCAACATGGTCGTTCATTCGTATATAATCATTACCCCTGAACGGACGAAGACCTCAAAATACAATTACCTCCTCATCAAGCAGGTCAAGAGTCTGATATTCTACTTCAGAGAGCTCTTGCGACAATGTCTGTTGAATTTCATCTTTCCATTTCTTCTCATCGTCTAAAGAGAAGGTGGCTCCTTTGGACACGGTCCTGAAGTCCCAATCCTTTTTCATAGCGTCTTTCCAGATCATTCCGAGTCTCACAGCCCAAACAAAATCGCTTGATTTCTGTGCCGACATGGAATTGCTCTTATTGCTCGCAAAATTCGCTGCAAGGCCACCTGACGCCGCATATGCAACGCCTCTCGTGAATAATTAGCAACAGTCTCCTGGTGGAGCTCCTGATGTAGACGAAAACTTACACGTCGCCGGATATATTCGCCTCAATCTTTCGAGACTCTCCCGACTCTCCCTTGGCTCCTCTTGCAATGATGATGCCGGTAATCATATAAACACTCCATTGGCCACCAATCCCCAGCAGCTTAACTCCTTTGGTCCTTTCAATATGCGCAGCAACCTCCTCGTCCTCAAGAATTCCACCTATGAACTTTCGATTTGTTTGGATGATATATCGATCCAGAATGTCGAACTCTTTGTGATCCTTCTCGGTGCGCTCAAAAGCAAGTTTCATATGCTGTTCTGCGGTAACGGGTACGGCGCTGCCAATAGGGACAGTTGCATTTGCTGATCCACCAGCTTCCATGCCTTCGTCTCTTTTCCAGTCCAAACCCCACGACTCGGTGTGATAGATTTTGACTGCTGGCGTAAACTTAATACCATCTTCGCTCCGATTGATGACGCCGTCTAAGTTTCTGGAATCTGGAATAATATGTCCTAGGCATATTGCCCCATTTGCAATGCCGACACCATTTTCTGGAAGGTCGGGCGGTGGGTAGTGACTCTGCTTTAAGACAAACCAACATTTCTCCATAATTTCAGGGTGGATGCGCCGGGATAGTTGGAATGGTTCACAGAGTTTGGGGCAGGCGTTTGCGCTTAGGCTTGGAAGATGGGGTGACCTGAGCTTCGTTGCCGGAAGACATCTCGTCAGTTATATAGTTTTCAGCACCTGCGAATGCTGCATATTGAATTTTTCAGCTGCAGAATAAACAAATCATTTTCCTTGAATAACGTCATCTCCAGAGCCCTGCGACAGGGCCCGACAAGGCCCAGCCAGGCTCTACTGCAAGCCATTCCTGGACTTGGCAGGCAGTTTGTGACTGCCGAAGCGGAGCCAATTAAATGCTGCTTATAAATAAGCTTTCCGCCAATCGTGAAGCAACAGATGGCCAAAACATCCTTCCCTGTCGTTATCACGTCGCAGACGGTCACGTGACAGTGGCGGCCTCTAGGGTATCGTTGAACAAAGCTGGTTGGCCAGTGATGAGGCGATTATCAAGGGGTAATGGGAGTAAGCAGCTCATTGGTGAAGCGGACATGGAGATGGCAGTCGAAGTCCAGCTTCAGCCTTGCATGGGCCAACTCCAAGCGCTTCTGTCGCATTCGCCGCCAGGCTGAGCTTTTCTCACGATCTGTTGCCAACAACCATCTTTTAGCCCGCGCGCTGAATTATGGCCTTACATCATTTTGGCGACGCCTACTCCGGCTTTCAAGCCGGCATCATTAACGGCCGAGTCGACCATCCAATTTACTTTAGTAACACGGGTAAGTTGCAAGGGACTACAAGCGATCGGCGCTGACGGCGGGCCGACAGAACGACCAGAGACTCCACCGAACCCGTCGGCTTTCATACCCTTCAGGCGCGACCCAGACTTCGTTGATCAAGAGACCATACTTGATCAGATCCACCACAAATGTGGTAGACCAGGTTCTCGGACTGCTCTTGTCGGCCTGGGCGGTGTCGGGTAAGCGCCAATTCGTGTTATCAGCCTTAGCTAACATTCAACAGCAAGTCGCAACTTGCCATTGAATACGCCTACCGCACTCGAGAGCAATCACCTGAAACATGGATTTTCTGGGTACATGCGAGCAGTGCAGCGAGATTCGAGCAGAGCTATCGAGACATTGCGGACCACGTCAAGATCCCCGGACGGCGAAATCCATCGACCAACATATTCCAGCTTGTGCATGCCTGGCTGTGCGACGAATGGAGAGGCCAGTGGATACTTATATTGGACAGTGTTGATGATACCGGCTTTCTCTTTGACGCTTCCACCACTGGCCAGGACGAACCAACGAACCATGTGGGTGGAAGGAGAGCGAGGCAGCTTGTGTCGTATATTCCGCAGAGTCGGAACGGGTCCGTCTTGATAACAACACGGAGCAGGCGTGCGGCACGCCACCTGGTTGAAGAGAGCGATATTGTTACAGTCGAGCCTATGACGATGGGGGAATCATTGGCTCTCATAGGCAAGAAGTTGGGGAAACAAGACAACATGGACAGCGTGGTCCACCTCGCTGCAGCACTTGAGTTCTTGCCGCTTGCCATTGTGCAGGCGGCTGCCTACATTTCCAAAAGATCGTCGCGCTACTCTGTGCGACAGTATGTTGAGGATTTTTTGAAAAGCGATCGTAAAAAAGCGAGTCTCCTCGACTTCAAAGACGGGCAGCTCCGGCGGGATTCCGATAAAAGCAATTCTATCATAATTACATGGCAAATATCATTTGATTATATCCGGCATAGCAGACAGTCAGCAGCCAACTTGCTATCGCTTATGAGCTTCTTTGATCGGCAAGAGATTCCAGAAGCTCTTCTTCGAAGGCGAAACGAGCAGGCCAACGCCCAAAGAGATGACAAAATGGGCAATGCTGGCGACCATGGAGATGAGGCTGACGACGATCATAGCAATGGGGATGGCGATAGCGATGGAAGCGAGTATGGAGATGATGAGTTTGAAGAGGACATCTTGACTCTACGAGAATACTCATTTATTTCCGTTATCGCTGACCGACCGAGCTTCAAAATGCACGGCTTAGTGCAGTTGGCCACACGAAAATGGCTTGAAGCATATGGGCAGCAGGAAGAATGGAACCAGCGGTTCATCATGAATCTTGACGCGGAGCTTCCTACAGGAGAATACGAGAACTGGGTCAAATGTCAGGCGCTCTTCCCACACGCAAAATCGGCAGTAGGACAGAGACCAGAGAATAAAGACTCTTTAAAGATGTGGGCTTCAATTCTGTACAAGGCGGCATGGTATGCAAGAGGTTTGGGAAATTGGGCTGAAGCAGAGGAGATGTCGGTTCGGGCAATGAATGTGAGGATAAAAGTGCTTGGCCAAGAGCATGAGGATACGCTAAGCAGCATGTCGATGGTAGGCTTGGTGTACGACCTTAGAGGGCGATGGAAGGAGGCTGAAGAGCTGTTTTTGCATGTACTGGACAGCCGCAAGAGGGTGCTTGGGCCAGAGCATCCAGAAACACTGGCCAGCATGGGAAACCTGGCGTCGACATACTGGAATCAAGGGCGATGGGATGCAGCGGAGAAGCTTTTTATACAAGTGACAGAGATGCGCGAGCACATACTAGGAGCTGAGAATCCAGATACACTGACCAGCATGGCCAACCTGGCGTCGACGTACAGAGATCAGGGACAATGGAAGAAGGCGGAAAAATTGGAAATATACGTGACGGAGACTCAAGGACGAATACTGGGTGCAGACCACCCCTCCACACTGAAATGTAAAGCTGAACTTGCATTGACACTCTGGAACCAGGGACGAAGGAGTGATGCAGAAAAGTTATTTGTGCAAGGCATGGAGATTAGCAAGAGGGTGCTAGGTCAGGAACATCCTGATACACTGAGCTGCATGGCCAATCTCGGAATGGCTCGCAGACACCGTGGAAAATTGACCGAGGCGGAGGAGTTAGAGACGCGAGTGCTGGAAGTTCAACAACGCATACTCGGTGCAGAACATCCTTCTACCCTTACCAGCATGGCTAATCTTGCGTCAACATTTTGGAGCAAAGGGCGGTGGAAGGATGCAGAAGAGCTTTTAGATCAAGCTACGGAGATTAGCAAGAGGGTCCTTGGTCCTGAGCATCCCGGCACAATAAGCTATATAGCTAATCTTGCCATAGTCTACAGAGACCAGGGCAAATGGCAAGAAGCTGAAGAGCTTGAAGTACAAGCGATTGAAACAAGCAAAAGAGTGCGAGGTAAAGAACATCCTGACACACTAACTTGCATGGCAAGCCTTGCAACGACGCGCAGACATCAAGGGCGATGGCACGAAGCAGAAGGACTAGAGCGGGAAGTAATGGAGATTCGGCAAAGGATATCAGGCCCAAAGCATCCCTCGACTCTGAAATGTATGGCCGATCTCGCATTGACTCTTAATGCTCAGGGCCAGTGGAAAGAAGCAGAAAGCTTGAATATGCAAACGATGAACACTAGTCGTAGTGTTATGGGAGATGATCATCCCGATACATTTACGAGCCTAACGAACCTTGCAACATCACGTTGGCTCCAAGGCCAGTGGGCGGAGGCCCAAACACTGGAGGAGCAAGTAATGCAGAGTAGAAAGAGAGTACTTGGGGACGAACACCCTGACACGTTGACAAGCATGAATGGTCTAGCTTTGACATATCAGAGTCAAGGGCGACTGGAAGATGCAGAAAGTCTAGAATCACAAGTTGTGGAAGGACGGACGAGAGCTTTAGGACCGGAACATCCAGATACCCTTTCCAGCAAGGGCAATTTAGCATCAATCTACCGACTCCAAAAGAAATGGGATGAGGCTGAACAATTGCAGAGGCAGGTGCAGACAACCACTGAAGCACTTCTTGGAAAGGAGCATCCAGACGCAATAAGCAGTTTATCAAATCTAGCTTCGATATACTGGAGTAAAGGACTCTGGAAGGAGGCAGAAAAGCTTGACTTGATTTCAATCAAGATGAGGGAGACAGCTCTTGGAAAGAGGCATCCCGAGACACTCCTTAGCAAGAATAACTTATCACGGACATATCATGGCCAAAAAAGGTTGGATGAGGCTGAAAAGCTATCCCACGAAGTCTGGGAGACGATGATACAGGTCCTTGGAATAGACCATCCACACACATTGAGTGCCATGGCTGGTCTAGCACAGACTTGGAGAAGCCAAGGAAAAATTAAGGAGGCTGTTCCTTTTCTCGAGTGGTGTGTTCAGCTACGAGAAAAGAGATTAGGCCCCGAACATCCCACCTCCAAGGTGACAGCAGATGCACTTGCCAAATGGCGGTATCAAATCAGTACAGATCGAACAACCGCTGCAGCATCTACACCATATAACCCAAGTGGGGCTACGATAACTCTATGTGGGTATGTCTTTTCACTATGAAGTCTGCACACCCCTATTGATAGTCTAATCCGTTCTAATCTTTGTTAGTGAACAAGGAACAGTTTCAAAACCATGGCTCGGAGGCACAATGTCTGTTGATTCGTAAGCAATCTGACCCATAAGCTTTTCGCTGCTGACCAATTTTAGATTAAAGTCCTCCGAGGAATGGTTTGGAAAACTAGACGAGTTTACTTCCAAGCTCTCTATTATCGGGAAGAGAGAGCAGTGCTGTTCTCCAACGAAGATTGCTATACTCGACACAGGTGTTACGGAACAGTGTTATGAAATTCTGAAAGACTACATCAAAGAGTACAAAGACTTCGTATCCAACAATGACAAGCTTCGACAAGATAGAACTGAGCACGGAACTACCGCACTTCGTCTGCTGCTAAAGCTCTACGACGATGCGGAAGTATACGTTGGTCGGATATTTGAACACAAAGATGCAGACACCGAAACAGAAAGATTGATGGCAGAGGTTAGTATTCAGTGCCATGATACAGCCTCCGCGTTACTTTTGTGTGTTAGGCTGACAACATTCTTGCGTCAACAGGCCATAAGCCATGCAAAGAAGCAATGGAAAGTCGACATCATATGCCTTCCTTCCGGATTTAACCCGGATCAATTCGCTCCACCTTATCGTACCCAATTGTACAATGCAGTCACCGCCACCCCAGATGATAAATTACGCCCTAGGGCTCTCATTTTTGCCGCAGCATCCAATTTAGGGTTTGCAAGCAACGTAACTTACCCAGGCTGCCTCTCACAATCGTCCAAGGTGCTATGTCTGTTTTCCACCACCGGCGACGGCGACCCAGACCGCCCCGGTTTCAACCCTGCCGCCGTACCGAACACATACAACCTCTCTCTCCTAGGTGAAAGCATCAGAATCGATCCACAAGACAAGCCTATACGGGGTACATCATTCTCAACCATCATCGCCGGGGCTATTGCCGCACACATCATCGACTTCTCAAAACATCCAGACACAAAGGACAAGATCCGAGATGTTTGGTTCCTTCAAGAGGTAGAAGGAATGACATCGGTGTTTGCAAGCATGATAGTTGTTAAGAAGAACAACTACCATGTTCTTGAACCGTGGAAGCTGATGAAACACTATCAGACCATGGCACTAGATAGAGAGGGGTTGCGGCAGGAGATATGCAGAAATATTTCTAAGGCTTTGGTGGACAGGAATTCCCGCCAATATCTATAATCGTTATCAGGCACAGAGTCATCACTTAAAACATTAACTAAGTGACAGAAAGAAAATATGGAGATAGGGCATCAATGCTGCTTTAATTGTAGAATATTAAACTAGTGCTAAAATAGAAGGGCCTGAGATGTGTAAGCATGATTATAAGTGATATCTAGCGGTACTACAAACGACATGACAGTGGCGGTCGCCACTACATGTAGGGAGGGTGGCCGACCCGCTCTAGCCATGGTCTTGCCCTGGTGGCGTTGAGCTTCTAGCATGTAGGAAAAGAGAATAAGAGCTTCGAGACTTCCCTATATTTGTGTCCTCAGCTTTCACAATCTATTGACGAATTTCACAAAACTCCGATCAATTGTATATGTTTGCGGCATGTGCGACAATGAACCAATTGCATTGTGGTGGGAAATGAGGTAGATTCAACACACTTCTGATCACGGAATCGTCGGCAGACAATTTGCCACAAACCACGGTACGTAAATCTGTCGTACCCATTAGCCCACCTTTTCTAGCCCTGCAAGCACTTGATAACACCCCTCTAGCGTTGCTGTGTCTCCAAATTCCGACTCCCTACTAATAATACTGATTTTGTCATTATTAATCGCAAAGAACAGTGAATATCATCCACAAACAGCGGTAATGAGCAGCAGCGGTATATGAATAATATGGCGTTGAGACGGGGGTAGGAGTGTGCGTATGCAGTTGAAGTGCGTCGTTCCCCAGAGGGAAAGCTGTACTAGGGCGGTGGATTCTTTTCTATCGGGGGTTTTCCTCTCAATGGGATGCATATAGGCCAGAGGCGAACGCGCTCATAGGTAATGTGGCTGATGCTGATTATGCCTATTTGCTTGACAAGCTTAGGTGGGATCAGCATCTCGTCAGTGATAAGAGCGAAGTCGACGAGTTTGGATTCAGCGTTGATAGCACTGACTTTGGGAATAAGTTTGGTGTCTAGTCCCACTGCAGTGATGTTTTCATGCTCTATTCCTAGAAGACATTTATTTACCTATCGCAATATTATAGAGTGCACTCCGTTGTTTTAGCTGGCCTCTAACGCAGGTGTACCGTTGAAGTCCAGCGTCTTATCGCGAATTTCGACTATTGTGTGCAGCTCTTGTAGCAGCTTCGTTGCAGAGAGCTGTTGATTCGGTGATTTCCTCTACTAGTAGGTCTTTTTTCTCGGTTGAAGCTTGATGAACTCGTCTTTAATCTTTATCGGTATTATGTTTTTGCTGCGTTGGATAGGTTCCACCTTATACTAGAGCTCCTGTATTTGGTCGGGAAACTGGTCCGCATCTAAGAACCTGCTCCTCACCTCTCGGTTTAGCAGTCTGAGATCTACTATGGACTTGACTGGGCTTTTTGATCGATTTTTCGACGTCTTAGTTGGACTGGAGGACTGTTGTGTCAAATGGTGTGCTTTGCGACTGGGGGGACATTGAGCGAGTCTCGGCAGAGATCCAATGCAGTTTTGTAGACGACAATGGGAGGGCCGCGAGCTCGGGATGGCTCGGTGGAGGTAACTGAACAATGCGATTTGAGATTTCTAAATCGTATGTGTGGTTTTGAGCATCGTTCCTAGTCTCGGCTGCCGTTGCCCCTTCTAACTCGTTGCCATTCGAGATTTGAAGCGCGGCCACCTCAACGGTCACTTTCTCGTATCTTTGATTCGAAAACTTTATCACACGCTCCGTTTTTCTAACCTTTCGTTTTTGCCTCGATCCCTTTATCATCGGCCGTCTTGTTCACGGGGTGTGCGGTAGAGTTTTAGGGCGCAAGCTCCGACTGGCTGCCGCCTGCGACGATGGAGTCAATCCACGCGCGGATGCTGCGTGGCCGCAAATATATGCTTTGGAGATGAGAAGGGCCGCAGACATCCATGATAACTACAAATTGTACACACAGGCTATGAGCATAAGCCGTAGGTTAATGTGTTCACTTTGTTAGTGTTGGTCGTAGTTGTCGGGGCAAAAACGAGCTAGGGTCTAAATGCGACATCCTGCACTTACTTATCATAACAACATCATCCCAGCGGCATCTCTCAGTTATGGCACCACTAACGTTACGTATGCATTGTACAAAAGTGGTGAATGTGGACATTTAGATACCTGAAAAAGTACAGATGTTCCTTCTGTCTGTGCTTGCTTCGTAGTTTCTCTTGTTCTGTATTCTGAGAAAATGCCCATTTCGCTTACTAGAATTCTCCCCAAAACTCACTTCTTAAACCAGTTTCACAGATTCTTTAGCAGCCTTTGCTTCCATAAATAGATTCTCTCCCATCAGACCATGGATATAACAATCTCCACGAAGTCTGTATGTCCCATTATGGCAAAGCCCCACCCTACGAATGACGAAGGGAGTAGGAGATCCACGAAAGACACAGACTCCATCACCTTCCTTCGCGAACCGCGATACCCATCCTACATGACCAGCGTCCGTGATACAAAAATTACGACCAGTCAATTTGTTGTGCGCAGTTGTCAGAGTTTCGAGGTTCTTGTTCAAGAATTGGAGAGATCGCCGCGCGTGGCGTAGAGTGCGATTGATAATGAGAATTTTGCTCAGGTTTTTGATGCACAACCCAACGAGGAAAGTGACAAAAATCGACAGGAATAGTCGACTGATTCGTTCTATATAGTTTGGTGGAAACGTGGTTTTCCAGATAGCCTTGGTCAAGCTCCAAGTTGTTATGGATACCAAAGAAGGGATGATGTGGAACCTATCCCATGGGTATATTGTGGGTAATTGAGATAGCTGATTCAAAATTTTCATATCGACTTCCATAATCCCTAGATTCTCTGAAAACAGATGTCCCATCTCATCCGGAAGTTCCAATTTGTCATCCAGGAAGTATGCGCGCCAGTAGAGACTAGGGAGATCTTCGCCCGTTGGATAATGGTTCATCTTGCGTATTTCAGCCCAGCAATCTTGATGAAAGCGCAGCAAGTTCCGAGTGTCGTCTGCTTTGGTATTCATAGTTTTGTGGGTCAGCCAAGGATCTTGCTTCATATCAGTAAGCCGTTGGTCGTATACATGCGCCTGTGGTAATTCAACTAGTTTCCTTATAAAGTCAAAAACTTTAGCCTCCAAGACTAGAACCTGATTCCATGAATTAGCAATGATGTTCGAGAACAAGTCATGGGTAGCATAAGCACTAAAGGTGAACCAGGACTTACATCATTCTCTTCGATTCGGAGAAGTTGTTTTGCGCCTTCCACTGGATCTTGTGGTTGAGCCATGGGTAAAGACCGTATCAGAGGTATATAAGAATAGTCGGAAGCAGTCCAATTTGCTGCCCAGGAAGGCAGGCTGTACAAGTCTCCGCAAGCTTGCGCATAAGGCAGAGCCTCAAGCATTTTTTTGTGAATAACGAGTCTCGCGGTCTTTTTGAGAACTTCGTGGGGATGCAGCCTATAATCAACAAGGCTTGATATGTCCTGAGAATCCAGATCATATGCCATGTTCAAGAGTGCGAAGACACGGTCGCGAGGATTAGTTGCCTGAAAAAGGTGTGTTGACCATAGAAGTTCGAGCAGATCAGGTTTGTTTTCGGTCCATTTCAAGGAAGCTAAAGAAGCGATGTTGACAGCTTGATGTTTATTCTGATCAAGGTTGCGTAAAGAAGAGAGAAACTTGTTTTTGTCGAAAGCGTGCCCCACTCGGAGTAGTGTGGAGGCATCAATTGTGTCGCTCCCGTATAAGAAGACACATGCTTTTGACGCCACAAGCTCCTGTATAATCCAAACACGGGTAAACCATGATTGCGTAAGAATGTGAAAAAGAGGATTCCATTTCTTCACACAGAAGTTTGGTAATCCAAATTCGCCCATCGCAGTGAAAGACGGGATTCTTGTGTCTTGTAGCCCTTTCAGGGAGCTATCCCTCGTGTTCATGTCATACTCTGCAACCATGGCCACTTTGTGAAGGAGGTCAAGACCAGATTTGGAATCTTGATTTTGTCTCCCCAACCAAGCTACCACTAGACATGCGCGACTGTATATATCCCACATCATCTTTACTTGACTGTTTTTCTCTTTCGTATCGTTTTGGTTGATGCAGACAGCATCAATCCAGAAGTAAAGAGGACCTGTGAAGCCCTTCCTTGGTATGCTTCGTCTGATCAAGGTCTCCTGACTCTCCCTTAGCTGCCAAAGGGCATCTTGCAAGTTTCTTGTGATATTCAGAGTCTTTCCGTTACACAAGGCAGAAACAGTATCGTCAGGATTGCCCCACGTGTACGAAAGAGCGATGTACTCAGGAAGATTATTCAAAGTGCGCGTGTGAAGGCTAAAGTGAATAGTATCTTCTCGTCCGTGATTGAGTTTGAGTAGGCGAATTTGTTGAGAACTTAATCTGATCGGGTATTCGAAATGTACACTTAAGACGTATGTCAGAACGATTTTGCATACCTACACTTACTCTTCTTGTATGGAAATAAGAGGGGTATAGTAAAAACGTAAATACAACACCTTTGTACATGTTTCTGTGGTGGAGGCTCGGAACATTGTGAGGAATCCATTGCACACAATATAAACGGCTCAAATGTGATTTCTCATAACAGACAGGTGGCTGTTGACACTATCATCATTCACATAAAGACATCCGAGAAGAGTGAAAGCAAGGAGGCCAAGTGATCAGAGAGGGGGAGCCAGTCGCAGATTAGGACTGCAGATTACTATCATGGCAATCCTGGGTATTGATTAGATCATATTAGCCTTGCCCCAACCAAGTACTGGAACAGTATTTTACTGGTTAATAGTGCATCGGCTATATTCTGACCGGATATGAAATTACCAATAATATTTTGCCACCTTTGTTCTATATCACTAGGCAACAGCATTTGTTCTCCGGTCAATAGTTGCCTAGCGGATGTTTTGAGCGACGTGCATTCTTGGTGTAACCTGTGCCGATTGGGGATATTTGACCAGCTTAGTTGCGGGCAATGACCAGGGTCATTTCATAGCGCTCACAGAATCATGCTGACGAGACCTGCGTGTCCGGTGCCTAGCTTTTGTGCTTAACAAAAAAAAAAGATGTACTACTTGTACAACAAGGTACACCCTATGTGCAATAGTACCTTAACTTACCACCGCTAGCAGGGAAGACGGCCGACCCGCACCGGTCCTGACCTTGCGCGCGGTCAGCCGTACAGCAATGTATTAGACACACGGTTTTTCAGTCTATTATTTCGTGATTTTAGTGTCCAAAACCGTCATAATAGTATCACCATGCCTACAGTCTTGCTCTAACAAGCTTTTCATTAATAATTATACCTACAAATATATATTTAAAGGTTCTATTATAAGATAAATTAATATTAGAGGCGTTTTCTTATTCGTACATACTTTTAACCTTAAGGCTTCCTAAAAGCTAACCCTTTTAGTCCCGCGTAGCACGCAATAATACAGACTTATTAACCTTTAAGCTAATATACATTATAGTAGGATTGGTTTCTAGAGCTACTACATTATTAATTCTAGCTCTTATTTCTGTCCCCTCGTTGCGTACACCTTCTTATATCTTTCTAACGTTTTCTTTAACGAGTTCCTTTATAGTTATGAGGAGGAGATCTTAAAAAAACTAGGTGAGCTTATAACGACCGAGGTGAAGCGAAGGGATGGTAAGGCACTGGCTGCTAACGTACCACGGTATTTGGTCAATCTAACGCAGTACCCGCTGGACCAATCGAGCGAATCACCTCTAACCATCAAGCTCATAGATTTCGGTCAGGCCTTCACACTTGATTCGAAACCCGAAACACTCGAGCACCCGCTGCATCTCACAGCGCCGGAGCTGGCATTGGGACAGGAATTCGATCATCGTACCGATCTGTGGAGCGCGGGTTGCTTGATATTCCAACTGTTCGACGGACAACCGCCCTTCAAGACCAATGGGACTAATGAACGGTATCATATGGAAGAGATACGCGCCCTTCTGTGTCAGGCCATCCCCGAGCGGTGGCAGTCGGCGTGGGAGGAAACCAAGAAAAGGTTTCCCACGTACGAGGACGAGGTTTCAGACTGCGATTCGAATTCGGATCCGACTGGAACTGAAAAGTTGTCACTGCGGGGATTTCTGGAGCGATATTCTAGCTTGCCCCTATCGGCCGAAGACTTGGATAAACTAGTCAGCATCCTTGACGGGCTCTTGACAATCGACCCCGAAAACCGCGTCGAAGCGGCTGAGCTCCTCGAGGACGAGTGGTGGGACAAGTAAAGAACCGATAAAAGGTCCCCCACCCCACGGCATACATGTACAGCTTGCAGGAAAGTCCGGGTCGAATTTGCATCCAGAAAGGCGTTTAATTGAGTTTAGATAACCCAGATCATTCATTAATTCTTTAACATGCAGTGACTTAGGAACCAAGTAGCGCATTTGTTAATAGTAGTAACTCGTGAGAAAATAAGATTTATGTATACTCGTCGTTTAGGTAAAAGACCTTACGTATGGTGCAGTTCTATAGCTGCACAGTCTCTATGGCGCCTGAGTCAGATGGGAAAGCTAGAAAAGCTGGCAAAGCAGACGAGTCCAAGAACAGAACTTAAACAAGACCGGGGCTCCGTCTCACGAAAATGTGGAAGCACCTAGAGACAAAACAGTTCGAAGACTCGGCAGCCATGATCCAGATGAATCCTCGTACTTCCGACGCGAAGAAACCTTCCGAAACCGCCAAACCTATCTTCCTCGACGCTCCTTAAACCCATGCTAATTCGATATGTCCAGTTTTGCCCATTGCTAACAAAACATTGAAAGCCTTCACTCCGGCGTTTGGCGCAGTCAAGGGATGTGTTTCTGTGAGTCGAGGAATTCCTATTACTGGTGTCTATAATAATGCTGATATTCTTATTAAGAGACATGTTCGAGACGCTGCCGCTAAGTGCCTCACCAAATTCTTATACGAGTAAATATTTGGCCTGGGGGGAAGAATACCAACAGCCTCGACCCTCGCGTGCAAGCTTTTTGTTCGTTACATGCAAGCTTTGTGCGCCTCGAGCTACACTTTCTCTGGACTGCCAGTTCGTCTGGCGAGACATCGATACCTGCGGTCTCAATATAAATAACGTATTATAAAAATGTTTTTGACTCCCCAGAGCGTATATATAAAGTTAGAATCAGTTATATGAATCGTTATATAAAACAATGCTAACCATCACATAAACATTGCACCAAATACACTTTATATATACCACACACACTGAAGTACCTATTCGCTTCCTTGCACACCCTGCGACAAACTCCACTATTTGCTAAAAATAACAAACAAACTGCCAAACTCCCAAACAATCACACAAAGAAACATGTACCACAAACCTTCCGCATCCTAAACATTCCCTACCCGCACACAAAAACTCACTTATATCTATATCTCTCTATCTCCCCTATCCTCCACGCATATTTCATTAATCTTTACACCTACCTACCTACCCTTTCTATCCATCCATCCATCCATCCATCCATCCGAGAACGCCTACTCCCCATCCTCTTTCTCCCTCTCACGCACCAGCGTCTACCGTCGTTGTCTTCCCAAGCGTGCGCTGTACTTATAAATCGACGTATATGTCTATATTGAGTTAGTTTCGCGCGTGTTTACTGCTAGCAGATAGCTAGTTAATTACGATATAAACTAAACTAAATACTTGGTAGATAATGTAAAACTAACTAAAGAAACCAACATGATACCGTAGTAATCATAAGTCTTAAAAAGACTGGCAGCAACTAACCCAAGCAAACACTCCTTCAAACGCTATACGCGAATTCCTTAATATCCGCAACCGTCGCCTTATAAACCTGCGGAATCGCCTGGCGCAGAAGAAACTCCATCCCATGCGGAATCCCCAAATTCACCCTCCCTCTCGCTTCCACGCCAGCACGCAGCAATTTCCTAAAGTACGCCTTCCCCTCATCGCGCAACGGATCCAACTCATCCACCGAAACAACATGCGGCGGCAACCCCACCAACTCCTCCTCCTCCGCATACAAAGGCCAAGCGAGCGGATTCTCCCCATGTTCCCCGCTTGGGTCGTAGAATCCAGCCAGAAGATCCAACTGGCGACAACTAAGAAAATACCCATCGCACTCCACAAGCGACGGTAGTTCCGCTACCTTTCTCCCTTCATCCCAAGCGTACGCGTCCCCGCTGATACAAGGCACCAAAGCGTACACGCCATCAATCATGCCCAACCTCCCATCGCGCTTCGCCTTCAACGCCGTCGCAAGACACAAATTCCCACCGCCAGATTCCCCCTCCAACACAATCTTCGTGATCCCGAGCTCCTCCCTCCGCGCATCGATCCACGCCACGCCACTCCCGACATCGTTCAACCCGGCCGGGAACGCATCGAGCTTCTTTTCGCGTGCGTTGTACGCGTTGCGGAAATCAATCGCGATTACGACCAACCCGCTCAAAGCAAGCGATTCGCACCACTTTTTGTGCAAGCGGTTGTACGTGGTTCCAATCGTCATGGCTCCGCCGTGGATATACACAACGCAGGGTAGCAAACCACCACCCTCACCACCTTCACCCTTACCCTCGTCCTTCACATCCCCCACCACCGGACGAAACAAATGCAGCACAATCTCATTCCCATCAACCCCTATAATCCTCTCCGTCCAATACCTAACCCCCACCTCTTCCTCTTCCCCCTCACCACGTTTCTTCTCACCATCTGCGGGTAACTCAATCGGCACCACATCATAAAACCCCAGAACCCCAGCTTCGAAGTTCGCGACGTAATCTAGTTTTTTCTCTAGCGGGTCGCTGCGGTGGATATGGGCGGGTTCGTCTGCGAAGGATTTATCGAGGCCGAAGAGGGATAGGGTGGAGAGGACTTTGGGGTGCGTTCGCGGGTCGCGGAGGAGGGACATGGTGCGATCGCCTAGACGGCCTGGTTGTGGGGGAGGTGGTTGGGGTGGGGTCATTGTGGGAGTGTGATTTGTTCTGTGTTGAGAAGACGAGGGGGGTGGATTGTGTGTGTGAGAAAGAGAGAGAGAGAGAGAGAGAGAGACAGACAGTTGAAGAGTTATCATCAATCTCCAGCCTGTAACAAATGCCAAAAAGAGCCTCAGCCTCCTCCCTCCTTCTAGAGTAGGTAAAAGATCAACCACACAACCCAACTCTCGTCTATCTAAACAGTACGTCTCGTCCCTCTCTCTCGTTCAACTTACCTCTCTCTACTCTTACAAAAACCATAAAATTATAAAACAAAAACTCAAAAACTAAACTCCATATATTTAAAAAAAAAGACATCCACATACGCAACACCTCGCGAGATTTTTAGCCCTACTTACCTAACTACAGTATGTACCTAAGTGCATACACAACATTTAGCCTAACCAAACCAAACCAAACAAAGTAACCAACACACCCCCCTCTTCCCCCCCCCTAAGTTCCTCCCAACAAGGAAAAGCTATATATGTGCCTATATTAGGCGAAAAGCGGGGTCGTCCACTCCCTCCCTCCCCTACAACACGCAGCGCAGCCTTACATATATTATTAAAAAAACGTCCAAAAAGTCCCAGCAAAAACAAAAAAAAAGAAAAAAAAAGGAGGAAGAGGGAAAAGGAGAACAGAGTTACTTGTAATAACTATCACTCCCAACCTAACATTACAAGCCTTTTACTTTACTCTATAGATTTAACAATTACTACAAATTATAAGATATAGATTTTAAGCGTGGTAGCAGTAACTGTAGAAAGGTATATAGGTACATACGTTGAAAAAAGGGTTTTGTTTGAATAGTTATGGATGGTAAAGGAGGGGAAGTACGGTTGATGAGGCCTTGGTTTTAGGTATTTATGGGTGAATTTGTGGTGGATGGATGTATGTAACTTATAATTTCTTTTTTTTTTTTTTTTTTAATTTTTTTTTTTCTTTTTAGCTAAGGTAAATAAATAAATAGGAGAAGAAAGAGAAAGAGATAAACTGCCCCCCCTCTCTTAAAAAGAAAAGAAAACATATTATACCTACAGACCTAAAAAAACCCCCTATCCTTTCCCTTACTAACTAAATACTAATTTTTTTCTCCCTATAAAACTTTTTCTTATTTTAAGGGTAGGTGATGAATTATAAGACACTCTATATCTATATAAAGGTACCTACATAACTACATAAGTACCCACCTAAGAAAAGGAAGGAAGCAATGAAGGAAGGGAAGCTTTTTATACACACACACATATATATGTAGAGGAAGGAGGATCGATTAAAAGATAAATAAAGATCAATAAGAAAGAAGATGTACGTACTGTACATAACTGCATACATACATACATGTACACACACATACACACACACATCATTATTCACGATAAATACATGAATTGGGTGAATGAATGGGGATAAAAAACGACTTTTACAACTTCCTCTCCCTAGAAGAAAAGAAAAGAAAAGAAAAGAAAAGAAAAAGGGGGATTGGATTGTATTGGACTTGGTGGTGGTGGTGATGGTGGTGGGGGTTTGGTTGACGAAAACATATTTCTCAATCGATTTGATTATTGTAAAATAAAAAAAACTTTTTTGTTCTTTCTTCTCCTTCTGCCTGCTTCTACCAACCCAAACAAAAACACACATACGCGCGAGATCCCCGAAGAATGCACCACTTCCTCGGTCGGAATCCTGAAAGATATCCCAGAGTTTTCACCGCCATTTCCAAAAATCCATTCCCATCGCGTAGCAGAGACGCAACGGCAGCCCAGTCACCATCCCGCTGGATTGTCCGTGTGTCTGTGTGCTCGACGGTCAATTACATACACTGCCGTCACCGCGTCTATCCACGTCCACCCCGTCTCTTATGAAAAGACCGCGGGTGTGAAAGAGTCCAGTCATACATCCGTCCGTCCGTCCCGTAGCAGCCGGCCGTGCCAAAGAAAGGGGGAAGAAAGGGGAAACAAGGCAGGAAGCAAAGAGTAAAGAGAACAGAAAGAAACTTCAAGCCGAAGTATTACAATACAGTCGTGCCCTGTAGAGAAGAGAAGCAGCAGCATAGAAAGATTGAGAGAAACTTGGTATTCAGACATTAAGTGGTCGAGGTGTGACCTAAGGTGTAGCTCCCACTGTTGCGTCGACGCAAGCTCCGAGAGTGGGTGGTGCTGTGTGAGGCGAGTATTGAGGAGGGACTGAGAGACTACGGCATACACTGAACCAGCTCTCCCCCGTCCACAAACGAGGAGAGGCTGAACAGTTAAAAGGGGTTGACGGAGAAGAGAAAAACAAATCTTAATTGTGCGGGCGTAAAATGTCGTAAAGAAGAGTGTCAGAGACAGGCAGGTGCTTTCCATCTGACAGATGCTACTCTGTCATGGCGTTGATTGGCGAACCGGCCCGGCTCTCGTCGACTAGATCGCTCAGGCGCATCTTCTTGTGTCTTGGTCCTTCGCCCTCGAGCTCTTCCAGACGCCTCTTCAGGTCGGCTTCTCGCTGTTTCGCCTGGTCAAGCTCAGCTCGCAGCTGAGCCTCCATGGAGCGGGCTGCCTTCTCACTCCCCTCCAGTTCAGACACACGGCCTCGGAAGAGGTCGTTGACCAATTCGAGCTCGGATACGCGTGTTTTCAACGCAGTGTTCTGGGCGGAGAGGGTGTCGTAGGGTAGCGGGGGTTCGAGGTGAGAGCCGTTGAGCGAGGAAGGTGCGGGCGAGGGTTGACGAAGGACAAAGTTGGGCATTTGCGGGGATTGGAATGCATCGGCATGAAGCACACCGTCGAACATGTGCTGGGGGGCGATGTTGGAGGGGTGACCAAAACCTGGGGTGCCAGTGCGGGAGATGGGCGACTGCGAACGGTCGGAGAGACCCGACGAGATCTTTCCCGACGTGCGGCGTTGTTGGGCGTAGGCAAGCGATCCGTCGGCATCGGGGTGGGCAGCAGGCAGGCCGTTGACTTCGCCAGGCTAGAGAAAAAAAAAAGAAAGCAAGTCAGCAAACGAACGCAGGTGGTATGCAGGGCACGTGGCACGTACCTTTTTGCGACTGCCAGGAGCGCCCGTCTTGACGCGGTTGCGACTCTTGATCACGTCGGTCTTGAGGGAGATGGGACGCGGGCGGCCGTGCAGCTTGAGGAACAGGCCGCAGGCGTTGCACAAGACCGAGCCGGATTCATCGCGTCGCCAAAGGGGAGTGGTGCTGGTGGTGCAGTTCTGGCAGACGGGCTGTGAGGGGGAAGGTGGTTGGTTAGCTGATGTTCATCTGGTAATAAGGAATATCTTTTTGCTGCTATCGATTGTGGATAGCGATAAGGATAAGGGAGGGTAATGTTGGTGGACAGCGCTGCGACAGCACACAACGCGCGGCAGCAGAACACAAAGGAAACATCAGGCTTACCGGCGAGTTTCCACTTGCAGTGGCGGGAGCGGCGGTTGCGTAGGTCATGGTGTGTCCATTGGGAGGTCTGTTGTTGTCAGTGGGATGACGGAAGCGTGTGGTGACGGAAAAGTTCTGAGGAGCGCCAAGCCTGCGATAAGCCCGCCCGCCAGCAAAGCCAGCAAGCCCTTCCTTCCCTTTTTTCCCCTCGGTCCTGCCGTTTTGCTATCCCCCTGCCCGCACGCTAAAACAACAACAACAACAACCATCCATAAAATAGTTATACATGCACCCCCTTCTTTATCCCCCAGTGGCAGAAACGCACAAGAAACAAAATGAAGGAGAAAAAAAAACGAAGATAAAACGCACCTAGAAGCCGACAGCGGTGGCGGCGATACATTCTGAGGCGATGTACCGCCAACCAGCACAGTATTACTATTATTACTACTATTTTCACTTCCATTCACAACACCGCCATCGTTCCGACCCTGGGCCGCAGCGGCGCCATTCGCAGCAAGAGAAGCCAGCGTGGACAGAGCGGGCAGCTGCACCGACCCGCCGTGGCTACCGTGACGTAGTTGATCCTGCTGCTGGCCCTGGTGGAGCTGATGCTGGTGGGGATGGAACGACGCTACCGTCGACGTCGACGAGGGGCGCGAGATGTCGTGGCCGATGGACGGCAGCGCGGGGCGGTCATCGAGTGAGGACGCCGTCTTGAGCGAGGGCAGGTCGAACACCTGCAGGATCGACGGGCGGCGGAACGAGTCGAGGGCCTGGGGCCGTGGGAGGATCGAGGTCGCGAGTGCGGAAGCCGTGATGATGGTGGTGCGTGTGGGCTGGGAGGGACGCAAGCGTTGTTGCGTCTCTCACAATCCGTTCGTGGAAGTGGGTGAAGGAGTGAGTGGATGGATGGATGGGGTATTATCGGTCGATTGTGCTGTTCGTTCGGAGAGGAGCGAGCAGAGGGGATTGATTGTACGTGTGGGAAATGAGCGTGTTCGTACGTGTGTGCGTGCGTGCGTGCCTTCGTTCGTGCGTGTGTGTGTGTGTGTGAATGAGCGACGGGTATTATTAACTAGGTAGTATGTTGCGAGTGTTGTTATCGTAAAGACAGACAGACAGACCAAATTATCCAGAAAAGAAGGTGAGTGAGTGAGTGCGTGTCTCTCAAACCAAACAAAAAAAGACAGCCTCGACAGACGACGACGACGACGATGATGATGGAAAAGGATGAAGAAGCAAGCAAGAAGAATGGCTAGCTTCGGTCTGTGAAAAGGTAACCAAAGACGGGAACGAACGACTGCACAGACGACAGGACAGGACAGGTACAAGGACAGGACAAGACAAGACCCACCCCTTCCGTTGGCTTAACGTTTGGCGGATAAGCGTGTCTGTGTCTGTGTACCTCACTTAGCACTATCGTTAAAGGGGCGCGGGCGCGCGGGCGTCATCAATTAGGGAACATTGGCGCCCCCCGTGTTACCAGACATTTACTGTACACACCAACACCTCCCTCCTTCCCCCTAACTATACCTAATCGTCTTGTTTTTACCCGCTGTTTTCGATAACCACCAAGTGACTAAGTCTAGGTACCTATCGCGCGCGCGCGCGATTAGGCATTGGGGTATTGGCATTGGCATGGGGAGATAGCTCCATCGATAAATAAAAAAAATCCAATCTCATTTACCCACACACACACGCACGCACGCACGCACGCACGCGCGCGCGCGCGAGGTTTTAATTTGGTGGGTGGGTGCCCGGGTGGGTGACCTGCATGCATGACCTCACGTCCCCAATTCCCCAATCTAATCCACACGGCGTCCGCGTCGTCGTCGAGGAAGAAGGTACATACTACATGTCATGTGAAGTATCTCTTGCTATCTTACATTCGTGGCTGAAGCAATTTGAACACACACACTCTCTCGTTCAAGCGCGCGCGCGCGCGTTGGAATTTAAAAAAAAAAACACTGCAATGCATATTTGTTTTTGTTTTTTGTTTTTTTGTTTCTCTCTCTGCCTTTGAACACCAGTTCAGTTCAGTTCCGTTCCTGTTCTCCCAAGCCGCCCTACAACAACACGCAATTCAGACCTTTCAAACGAACCCATCCAAAAAAAAACCGAAAAAAAAAGCAAAGAATAAAAATAAAAACCCCCCGAAAAAAAAAAATCCCATTCATCTTGTATACTTACAACGGGGGTCGCAATTCCTAATTCTACTTCCATCACCCCCCTTACCCTCCCTCCAAATAAAAAACACCGTTTTCAATATCCCTTCCAACCATTCATCCCCTTTCCCTTAGTTACCAAATCGTTAGGTAACACCCACACACACACACACACACACACACACACACACAGAAAGACGAACTTTTATAAAAGAAAGCTTAGCGCGCGCGCACCCTCCCCCCCTAATGTATACATCATTGCAACCCCTGTTCCCTACTCCTCCCTTGCAGTACTGCAGGGGGGGGGAGGGGAGTGACTAAAAGGAGATTTCGCGCGCGCGCGCGCGCGCGCCCGGATGATGGCGGCCGGCCGTGCCGGCAAACCCCCTGAGTTATCAATTGTTTATCATTATCGTAGGGTGGGTGGGTGGGTAGGTATCAAGATTAGTTATCGATTTGGATTTTTGAATTCTTTGGCGCGCGCGCGCACGCGCCTTATCGATGGAGTTTTGTTTGTTTGGGGAAAAGGGGAATGGGGGCGTTGTGTTGGTGCACGCACGCACACACGCACACACGTGAGCGTGTGTGTGGGTAAGGGAAGGGAAGGGGAGGGGGGAAGGGTTTTTTTAAGCGCCTGCTAGCCAGCTAGCCCTTGGATTGTGTAGGTAGGTATCATAATGTATGTATGGACGGAAAGGGAGAAGGGGGACATATGGTGGGTTATGTAGGTAGGTTAAGGGGGGGGGGGGG
>KZ805684.1:7161-28757 GCA_003073855.1 Periconia macrospinosa
TTTTTTTTTTTTTTTTTTTTTTTTTTTTTTTTTTTTTACTATGCTCTCAATTATTGGATACCTCGCGAACGTAATTCGGAGGAACTCAACGATCAAGAGCGTTTGCAAGGGTACACGTTGTTGACAGGCTCGAAGCCGCATTAGACGTCAAGAATATGGCCTGGTTATACTGCGCAAAAAATACCCTTGTACATGCGGCAGTGCCTAGAAGGCGAATGGAGCGAACTGGCCCAGAGGTCCAATGGCTACAAATCCATGGTAACTTTTCCATGGCGGTCCGACGGCGAGAAGACGGCGCAGATAGATAGAGCAGTACGGAAGTGCAAGAAATAGAGCATTCTGAATACATAGCAATGAAACAACAACGACCAGAATGGCTAACATCGCGGTTATGCCAGCCGAATAATTAACGATAATACCGCCTGTCGTTTCTTGTGACATGACTCCGATCACGGGAAGAAACGCCACCGGTGGCAGTTGTCGGTCCTCAGTGACGTTGCGCTTGGAGAGTAGTATAACAGTCCGTGGGAGAATGTTAATAGTCCAAACAGGCCCTATTCACCAAAACACGTACGCAAAAACGGTGGTTTCATATCCTCACGCCGTGTAACACGTCAAGTTGACTTGTGTGACCAGTGTCAAGTATGCAATGCAGGGCGTTCCGAGACATGTCATTTCTTCCACGGAATTCAACGCCTCATTTGGAAGTTTCTGGGTCACTTGAATAGATGCGCGATGCTAACAAGCGTGAAGAAAGAGTGTCAGGTTCAAAATATTATCGTCGAGAGAACGCCGAGGCCTTTGAACTGCCATGGCAACATACGCTTGATTATAGATAGAATGCCGGTGTCCGTACTGGCAGTGGACCTGATGGAATTGGTCAATAAAAGCTATTTTTCATCATATCTTGACATGTATTTACCGGAGGGGTGCGAAGCTCTTGATGACAGTTGATAGGGCTGAAAGGCGAGTAACTGATTGGCGCGCCCTGTGAGACAGACCCACGCTCACGTTCATGGTTGTTCGTTGTAGTGCTGGAAGCTGATATGCGGTCGAATTAATAACCCGAAGGGATTATGCCAGCTTAATACGGTAGCTTCACTTTTATGTTCGCCGTTTTCATATTTTTAGTGTTGTTGCCACCTCCAGCCGGAGAGTCCGCGCTATCGATCAATCCTCGTGATGCGAAGAATCCATCGCAGGAAAAAAAAAACAGAACAACAAGGCCAGACACGTTCTCCCGCTAGAAGAAACACCCCAGCCGACAGTTAGCTGCCGACCGTCGCAAGAGAAGCACAAAACAAACATCCTTGTGTACTCGAAACTAATCGGGAAGGTTCCCACAATTCTACTCCCGGTTTCCAGGTAACCAGAGAGGTCATTTAGGCTTAGGGTTTGAAGCCAAGCTTTTATTTAACCTTATGAAAACCGTAGATATGGGGATCTGCAGGACAACACGGGGAGCAAGACTTGATGTACGAATTTTTGCGAAGCTCTGACTTGGTTTTCATGTGACACCAGTGACGCTTCTATGTCTCTAATCGAAAACTGATCATCTAATCATTGAACGTTAGCAACACCATAAAGCAATTTATCAAAGCTCGTAGCACTAGATCCATATTGAGAAGGGGCGAAGACGTCATTATCTTAGAGAATTAAAGTGATTGGCGGTAGGTGACAAATAGGTGTTGGAGTTCCTTTCTTCTGGGTTAAATAAACTTTTGTAGACTTGTGAGACAAATTGAGTTTATTAGAAGAGTTTTTTAATGACTCTCTCGTTGAATTCCTTTGAGATAGAATAATTACTCCGCGCTGGTTCCGGATGTTTGTACACAATTACAACGCAAAGGCATCCTAGATCTGTACAATTTTTCTCTCTCTCTTTGAGAAGTCCTCCTAGGGTATGTATGTTTCGCAGATTCGGCATCAGATAGTTGCGCGCTATGTTTCGATCATGGTTTAAAGTCGCACCAGAGGTTGACTTGGGATCAGTGTAGCTTTTGTTGAACTTATATACTTATCAACTGTTCGTGACGCGTGAGAATATTGGCCTACATTGAAGTAATCGAAAGCTTTCGTAAGTTTCCATGTATAATTAGTGAGAGGCATATATTGAATGTACACTGTTCACTGTGCGCATCTTCTATGACGTTCGTTTTGTTTTGGTAATAGGCCTGATATCGTTGAGATGTTAACACCAAACTGGTGTTGCAGGTGTCTCCTCAGTAGTACGTGGGTTTATTTGATCGTTGACCTATCGTGTTTCTTAGGCAATCATTGCCCGGCTAGTTGGAATGGAGACCATTCAGCCAAACCCAGTATCGCCTAATCACCAATGCAGACATCAATTGATTGCATAAAAGGTTTTAAATATAACTTGGGAGGCTGGATTGGATCTTCAAGGTGAGACTTCAAGAAGCTGCGCTGCGCAGTGTCCCAAGCAAGGTGTCGTATATTTTATCATATATTTTGTCTTTGATCGATTCATAGCCCTGAATAGGTCGTGTTAAGAAGCCAGTATTTGGGAGGAGTCAACGCAATCAGCCGATAACAAGACTTCAAGTGATGTGTAGGTGATGTGGGGTCATCTTCGCCAAATTCACTTCCTTTAAGCGCGGGGACTCTAGCCGGACCGACAGGGGCATGTCCGCATCCTCGAATAAAACAGCCAGAATACCTGAACAGCCTCGTCATGGGTAGCGTTGATAACGGAGAATCCCGTATTGCACCGCCTTGCGCGTGCATAACCAGTTGCATCGCCTCAAGAATCACCTTCGAGTTGGGCGCTTACATTGAGACATCGATTTATCTTGCAGTATATACAGGCTCATAACGCTCCCCCATCGTTTTTCACAATCAATCTCGAATCACGAAGCAGGTATTGCTATCCCTCGTAAGAAACAGTTGCTTCGCAAAGCCCTCCTGACACACTGGATCACGACGATAACTTCAGAACATTTCACATCATGGAGGAACCGTACAGTCTCGATAAGTATACCGTTGTTATATTCTGTCCTCTGGTGGTGGAAATGAGAGCGGTTTTCTTGATGTTAGACGAACATCATCAAGGTGTTTCCTGGGATGCCCCAGGACAAGTAGCGTCATACATTCTGGGCAGAATCGGGCACCACAATGTCGCAATAGCAGGTTATCCTGAGGGAGAATTTGGCATGGGGGTATCTGGAAGCATGGCCTCTGAGGCTATGCGAGACTTTCCAAAGCTCCGGGCGGGCTTTCTTGTTGGTGAGTTAAGCCCTGGTCATTTCAAAAGAGCCTGCCACGGAGACAAGATGTGGCGTTATAGTGCACAGAGTATTCCTCGTTTGGCTCTAACTGACTTTGTATCCGCGATACAGGTGTCGCCGCAGGCATACCTTCCTCCACCAGTGATATCCGATTCGGCGATGTTGCTGTGGCAGTTCCCACAGACGATAATTCGGGAATCGTCGGCTACGACTTGGTCAAAGTATACGATGATAAAGTCGAAATTAAACAATGGCAAAACTCGACACTTTCCAGTCTTCGTACCATCATGCGCAAAATGAGGGTGACTGGGAGCGATTTTACAAAACACCTGAGTAGTGCGATAAGTAAAGACCCGGATTATGCGAGACCATATCCGCCGCTGCCTAGTGAGGACTGGCCAGCACATAAGCCACAAAGAAAAGAAAAGGATGGTCCGAAAGTTCACTACGGAGCCATATTGTCAGGCAATGAGATGATAAAATCGAAAAAGAGAAGAGAAGAGCTTAGGGACAGACATGGAGGAATTGCCATTGAGATGGCAGCAGCTGGTATGATGACGCGGCTGCCGGTGGCTGTAATTCGAGGCATTAGTGATTTTGCTGATGCTTCGGAGAATAAAGAATGGCAGCCTTATGCTGCTCTTACCGCAGCTGCTTACGCGAAGGAGATGCTGTTAAACATGAATCCATTACACGAAAACAAAGCGCCCGGTACGTGAAATTTGTTTGAGGTGTAGAAGCTCGAGCACTTGCTCGCATCATGTGCTATCATCAATTTTGGGCTGGTTTGTTCAATTATAGCTACACTTTTATGGTGGTGCCTTTTATGATATTCCGGAAGGTTAAGGCTTACATTTTCGTCCAGTCCTGCAAGCCGAATCCGTGATCTTACCAGACGTTCACCCGCGCCTGGGTCTCGCTCTCCCCGAAGAACATTGCTTTGTGGGAAGAGAAGAAGAACTTGCTATCCTAGATAAATCACTCGACACTAATCATGAAATCGTGACTCGGTTCACAACCGGTGAGCTGTTGGATTGGTATAACCGGTCAGTATCAATCTTGTTTGTGGGATACAGAAGGCACTGACACATTGGCAGAATGCACAGCGGGGAACAACCATACAATTGCCACTGCAGGAAAGATTCTCGACAGTCTGAGAATCTCATACAACCTGCTAAGAGTGTTCATGCCAAAGACTGAGAGATGGTGCAGCTTTTGTAAATGTATGTACCGCGTAGATACACAGGAGTTTATCACGCAGAGTTATTCACCTTAATACTGATTTATCTCCGTGGAAGATTCTTGGGCAGTGAAATTTTCAATTGGTATCTGCGTGGGTTGATACCTTGAGTGACTGCTTTTGCGACGGCCAGTAGCCCTTCGTCCATTTCCCCATACAAATACAGACATATAATTTGCGTGAATTTCATTACTAGCATTTATGCATATGACGCGGAAAAACCAACACTGCGGGTTCTATCTTTTGTTAAACATGTATGCAAAGTTATCTTTGCCAAAATCCGAATATGACTTGATTGTGGTTGATGAATGAAGCAGAATCTTCTATGGGATCTTATAGTTGCAGTGGTCACCTATAAAACATGATTACAATTTACGTTTCCTTGCCTCCCGAAATGCTACAACGCTCAAACCTCCCAGAGGGCAGCTATTACTCAGCTTGAGGTGACGCGCTGCCATTCTTTAGACGAATCTCCGAAGTTCAGCCACACTTTATCATCAGTGATGAAGATTTCGCTATCGTTGTCACTAGTCGGCGACGATCGATATAGCCGGGTGAGGAATCCATTCTCCTTCCCCATACACTGCATTGAGAGTCAGCACATGCGTCAATTCATAACTCTTTATGTGGCATAGAAGTTAGCAAATTACGGCTGAAGACGTACCATTTCCTCGACTACTTCCCATTTCTCGCATAACACATTGGCAAGAGGGGTCCAGATATCCGCTCGAGTTGCCATATATGCCGTGGCAAGGCGCATCGAATTTACGGGTTTTTGGTTTCTTATTTCCATCAGCTGTTCATGTCTCTGGCGACAACTCTTGCGGTCTCGCAAAGGAAAGTGCTCAACTGCGATTTCGTTCCAGAGCATTCCTTGAGTGCGAGCTCGAAGAAGAGTTTCGTCTTCTTCCGCTGACCATGGCAAGCTATGCATGTGCATGTTATGGACTGCCAACGTGGCTGAGTCTCTGAAGTTATGATGAATACTCTGTCTTTTGATCTCCCTTGGACTGTCGCCGAGATTTGAATCTTCGGCTTTTCGTTTGCCGAGCCGGACATGAGAATTCTTCTCCATCTCTCTCGTTATCCATGATTGCAGCAACTCGTCTGTCGTTAGGGCATGCTTTCGGTGGCGTTGCAGATCTGATATCTCTTGTCCGGAAGGAATGCGAACATCGTATGCTCCAATATGAGATTTAATATCCAGTAGCGTGGAATGAATAGGCATTACTGATGCTTCCCCAAAAGTATCGACCGTGACTACATGGCCGTACACTTCGCCTGTCGTCTCGTTCGTCACCCAGGATCCAGAGTCCCCTGGTAGGAACACTTGGACGATGTCAGTTCCAGATAGTCTTGATTTTACAGGGTAAAAATACTTACTTGACCCATGGCTTGGCGAGAAATCGAAAGTCGCAACGAACCTGTAGCTAGGAGAGATCATTAGGCAAGAGCAACTTGAAGTCAATGTGCCTCGTTGGAGGCCATGAGAGGTGATGGCAACTACAGGTTGTGCTGGCAGAATCAACTGCGATTCTGATGAGAAAGGCATCAAACCCAAATTGATGCCCTTTTCCAGGATACCTTCGCCCTCGTTCATCGTTGTTCTCTGCTCAATTGCAGAGTCGGTTTGTTGGTTTTGTTGAAATAGTAAATTGGGGGCCCAGTCCTGGCCTTCTAAAGCAACAACGGCCCAATCGTGATTAGGAGAATCCTTCGCGGAATTGAAGGAGTGCGTAACCACTCTTCCAATATCCGTCGTTAGATCATGTGGCGTACTGGGCTCTTGGTAGACATGCTGGTGATCAATGTCGGAAAGTTGAATCGACTCATCTTCTTCAGTGGTGTTTTCATCGTCAGATTCGGAATTGATCTCTGTCCAGTACAAATCATCCCTTGAAAACTCATGTCCAAGATTGGTGAGTGGATGTCCGGCTGTGAGACCGTAGATAACCGTATTTTCCTGCGTCCTCACCAGAATCAAGCCTCCCAACGTCGCCGTTCGATAAGTACTTTCGCTACTGATCACGATTGACATGCCGCAAAGTGTGCTCTTTGTGCTGTTGAGGTTTCCTAAGATTCGAATCGTTTCGGAGTTCGCGAGCCTGGACGGCCCTGCATCGATTACATGAACTCGAAAGTTGGGCTTGAGGTCCTCTGCCACATGTTTCTGCGCAAAGAATTTTTTCACTTTTTTCGAAACACGCTTGTTGCATTGAATCACAATGTAAAGTTGCGCATTGGATTCATTCTCTCCCAAGTACTTCAGCTTCATAGATATGTCCCCCGGATCTCGCCTCCTTTTGCTGGATACAGCTTCCCATAGCGACTGTGTATAGAGGATTCTGATATCAAGAAAGCGATCTCGGTCAGCTTCATAGATATGTCCCCCGGATCTCGCCTCCTTTTGCTGGATACAGCTTCCCATAGCGACTGTGTATAGAGGATTCTGATATCAAGAAAGCGATCTCGGAGATCATCGGAGATAGGCCTGTTGTAGACTCGCAAGCTCTTTCTAGGGAACAAAGTCCTTTCGTGTATACGTGGCGAGTGTGCAGGGGACATATAGCATGAGTCATTAAACGAGTTGCTAAAAGTATCCTGGCTTCGTACAGGAGTTTGAGTATCCAACCCAGGACTTGGAAGTGATATTGGGGCCGGGGATGCTGTCTGCTTGGTCGCCAATGCAATTTCTGGCTCGAGAGCAGGACATAGTGGTTCCTGCTTCTGGCTCACAACGGGCAGACTGTCTTCAGAGGTGGGCGTATTGGGTTCGAATGGAGGAGACATCGTGGTGTTCATCTCTGAATGCCCAAATATGACAGTATGTATGGAAAGATGGATGAGACTTGACAAAAAGACGTAGCAGTAGATAAGTGACGGGGTATACGGGGAAGTGTGATACAAATGAACCCGCACAACGTAAGCAGACCGGTGAGTAGCTGCAAAGACCCCAGCAAAAGGTCTTCACTGATGATGAAATTCCACAATGTTGAAACCACCTGTATCACTCTATTGGACAATGTCCGTGTCTATCATCTAGTGTTGAGCTTCCTAATACCCACTAATAAATACATCTTAACGAGTTCTCCATTATATAGATTACCCCAATTTTGAGGCAAGGCTGAAAAACACGGTTGGGTGCATGGAGGGGTAGCCTGATGCAAGTTGACGATACCAGACTGGTGCATGGGTCGATCCAATTGAAGTCGACACTGCCACCAATCTGAAAGGCAAGTGTACAGATAAGCTGCAAATAGAATAACTACCTACCATAACCGGTTACGAAAGTTCTTACGACCCTGACTCTTTAGCAAAGTCTAATTCCGCACGGCGCATTTGCACAGATCATCCCTTTCAGTGCCGTGTATTGCACAGATCATCCCTTTCAGTGCCGTGTATTGCACTTCAAGCACAGATCTAATGCCTCTCCAACAAACGAGATTCACAGCTGCGTCAAAGTCACTAGAGAACATCGACCAAAGTCTTTTCCCTCAACTTGGCGAAGTGATCTGGTCCTGGAAGATTTGCCCAGAGTGTCTCTGTAGCAAAACATGTGTCACCAACAGTTGTCCCTCGAGACGTACTGCGCAACTTTCGCGCTACTTCCACTTCTACCGTGCAGTGGTCTCAAATTACATCGATCACTCTCCGGCGGGGAACAGGATACTGGGAACTCATGGGGAGTTGTGGTATGCCATTCAGGCGCTGAAGCTCCACCCAGAACTTACCAGAGCAGAGCTTTGTCAGGCTCTGCTATCAAAACGACAGGGAAACATGACCAGTCCCAACGACTCCGACCTTCTACATGCGACAACGCTTGTGGTAAAGCTTCTCATGATGATCGATTGCTCTGCACTCCACTTCTCCTCTGATCAACTTGAGAAAGGCTGTTGCAGGATTCATTGGGAGGACGACGTACCATTTACCAAGTACTTACAAGATCTGTTCCCGCCCGGAAACCACCCATTGTTGAGTTATCCGGACAATGACTTGCTTGCTGATATCAAATCCGATCTCAAAGCAAGAAAATTGAAGAAACACTTAGGTGTCACCCTCCGCGCGACAGACGATATACAAAATCACCTTCGACTACACAGGAGACAGAACGTAATAGAAATATTCCACCATACAGCCTTTATCAAGGAGCAGCTCAGACTGACAAAAGGACCGGGAGATTGGTCCAGCCCATCTTCAACTATCAAAGCGTAAGTTGCAGTGCCTAGACTCTGCGGGTGCGTATTATTTATTAACTGCGCGTAGAGGAGCACTGCCGCGGCAATTAGCACTCGAAGTACTCGATTCTCTCCAAATGGTTCTGTTTCCCCTCTCCGATCCGCAATCCAAGCAGCTACTTCAATCCCTGGTGTCAAACGGCCTCTTTGATCGAGATATTCTCCATTTTGAATTCACGTCAATCCGAAGAGTTGGCGAGGAGAGCGTTTCATATGTGTACTTTGCCGACCGGCTCTCGGAGCTCTACAACGAGCTGCACAATCCTCGGCCCCGGGGGTGGTTGGATAGGCAAATGGAGCGCAAAAGTAGTGCGCGACACATGATGATGGCTACTCTTTTCGGTGTTCTCTTCGCCATTTTTCTGGGTATATTGTCTTTGATTGTGACCTCTTATCAGACCTGGATAGCATATCAGGCTTGGCAGCATCCACTACAGCCTCTTTCATCACCTAAATGAGGCGGTATTTTGTTTCTTTTCACATCCATGTTCTCACTTCCGGATATTTTCAGCTTTGTGATTTTTTGGTTTTCAGGTGGCCCGCCTTTTAAGTCTTATACTCTCAATTTGGATCATTTTTTTTGTCCGGGTCTGACACCTCCCATAAATGTCACTTTCGCATGTAATTTTCAGTTTTCTTTTTTTCTTTTTTCTTTTGCTTTTTCTCCCAGCTCCCTCTCTTTCTTTCGTTTGGATCGACCCCGCTCGAATTCACTTGTCTCGTTTTAGAAGCGAACAAATCAGATGGCTCGCGCATAACAAGATCAATGTCGCTCTCGAAAATTGGCGCAGAACTGTAAACATTCACTTCGGAGAAGCCGCTTTCTCTCTCCGCATCTGTGATAATCTTTGACCAACTGTCTCTCATTGAGCACCCTACTAGAGCACATAGAATTTTCTTATCGCTTCCTGTTTACTCACCACAGCAACTATGGCTAGACTCGAGGATTTGCCCGAGGAGATCATATCAGGAATCATGGACGAGTTGAAAGTTGCCCAACCAGTTCGATATCAATCCTGGTTTCCTCAGTCTTTAGTCTGGTCAATAAGCAATTCAGCCGATTTGCTTTGCTACAGCGGCATCATACGATAGCATTAGTCTATGGTACCCAATTATTACCGATAGTACTAACGTCAGAAGATTCCGGTTGCTGTTCAGAACAATTCTGGAAAACCATACCTGCCACCTTTTAGCCACGCACCCAATCAAAAGTTGTCAAGATCCAACAACCCAATACACTCAGCCGGCTTGCGGTAAGCTTTAGAATCGAAACTCTCCAAAAGCTCAGAATCAACGACGATATACGGAAATGAATGGTGGTGCTGAATAATTCAAGTCCGGGTATTTCCAAATTTGTAAACCAGGGGGGGGGGGGGCGCGCATAGAAAGGAATGATAAAAGGAAGGAAGAAGGAAAGAGGCATCGAAGGAAGGAATAAGATTTGGACGGGGGTAGGTAGGTAGGTAGGTAGTAAATCAATGAATGAATGAATGAATGGATGAAGACGTAAATTGTACATGGTATGTAGGTAGTCTTCTTACCTCAAGCTATCACATATATCCTATGTCCATATTGCATGTATTTCGAAACAAAAAAAAAAAGATAACTACAATTTTCCTCTCTTCTGAATAATTGCTACGAATATGTACGAACCAGATGGGATGCGTGTCTATGTCAAGGTTCTACATGTATGTGCCTTGATAGATACATGTATTTTTTTTCCGCATTGATGTCTTGTTCAAACGTCCACCGTACGATCGTTGCCGCTGAAAAGAGAGAGTGCTGGCACTAAACGTCTCTTCTCTCAACGAAAAACCTTTCATCCAACCTCGAAATATGTGTTTAGTCAACTCACATGATCAGACGAGTCCTCTCATCTTTCTCACGTGCGTGTGGCCCCAAGCCCCCCGCACAGACCACCATCTAGACTACACCACACGACGTCATCCGTACAAAAACACCAGACAAGGGTGTGTGCGTGCGTGTGCGCGTGCGTGTTGTGTGTGTGACCCCATATATACAGTACATAACGTTAATGGCTCTGGCCATACTTCTTCGGTACACTACCTTTTTTTGACGAATCCTTACCAGCGCCCCGGAAGACGCTCCGTTTGATCCTCGTAACGAGACGGCGCGCGCGCGAACGCACGAACGCTGCCGGCATCCGTCTTGTGTGGTTTATTGGTTAGCGGGGGGGCTATTTTAGACTTACGACGACAACGGCGAGGATACCCAGCTAGTTATGTCCGAGTATGAGGACCTTGTTGTGAGTTTGGGCTCGTCTTTTCACTCGCGATAACTACCTACTGTTCGGGAGTGTGGGTGGTACTGCGCGCGCGCGCGGGATTCGCTGTGCTGTATATGGGTTTGTGAGACAGGATGACGTGTGTGTGATGTGGATGCTTCCCAACAGCTTTGATGCTTGTTGCAGCGCTAACCAAGGTGCTCCCTGTGTCGTGTTTAGGAACTCGGGTTTGAAGGCGTGGACAAGTTCGCTACAAAGTACCACGATGTCGTCGCAGATAAAGTGGGAAAGACGAAGTGGTTCCGAGGGAAAGCCAAGAAGAACAAGGAGGACGACAGACGCTCGAGAGCACGCTCTGTAGGTGTGCGCGACGGCGGTGGAGATGAATTTATAGGCTCCGGGTCTCCTTCGCACCGTTACAAGCGTGATGAGCCACTTGCAGCTCCAGAAGACCATTTGAGGGGCTTTCACACCCGGCCGCAAGAACCTGGCCAGAGACCTGAGCAACAGCGGGAGTATCCGCCGTTCGTGGCGACTGCTCAGTCAGGAGCGGATCGGTTCGTGCGGGGCAGAGGACAACCGTTGCTGCCGCCACCAGCTATGGCACCACAAATCCCACACTATCATTATCCGCGTGCCCTAGACCCTTCGTCCCAGTATTACTCTCCACCGCAGCGACCGCGCGCTTTATCTGACCCAGGTGAATATTCGAGCGACAGTAACTCGATTGTGAGTTTGGACAAGGGACAGCGACATATGTATGACACATACTCCGCAGCTGAGCGAACCGCGGAGGGATGGAAAGATGACGTACGACGAGGCATGAGGGCCGATGACATATATGAGAGGGACGCGGGAGAACAAGATGCCTACCACACGTCCGATGGACACCGCATGATAGAAATGGATCGAGAGTTTTCTAGACGACATGAAGACAGAGACGACCGAAGGCGGGACTATTCTCGTGACGGCGATTTTGAGAAGCGAATCGTGGAAGAGAGAGCGTACTATAGGACGACGCCCGAAGGAGGGGCAGTGGTGAGACGTGATGCAGCATGGGCAGGTGCAGTTGTGGTAGGCAGGCACTTTCATCATCTCCTCGTTCCAGTATTTGTTGCTTGTGCTTTGCTGGGTAGTTGTCCAAACTTAAAATCGGAAAAGCTAATTTGAAGCAGCCGCGAGCACCAGATGCGGACAGGTATGCGAGCCAAACAGCAGCTTATGGACAAGGACGACCGCGGACATATCGAAGAGGGTCTTCTTGGTCTCCATCGCGCCGTCGGTCGAAGGAAGAAGATTGGGAGTCATCTTCTAGACGCCGGCGTCGTTCTCCATCGCCAAACAGGTATCGCACTATTGGGACCATTGTCGGGGCACTAGCTGGCGGGATTGCTGGGAGCCAGGTGAAGAAAGGCGAGAAAGTTCCCAACGCGATGGCTACGGTCGCGGGGGCTGTCGTGGGAGGATTTGGTGCGAGGGAGGCGGAGAAGGCTATAGAGCGGAACCGTGATCAGCGGCGGAGGGAAGAGGCCTGGCGGTACGAGGAGCGCGAAGAGCGGAGAGCGCGGCGACGTTCGGACCGAGAGTATGACTATGAGCGACGTTGAAATTGAGCATTCTTTTCTTACTCGGGATTGATGGACGGCGTATCCCGGTGGCAGCAGGTTGGTTGGCTGTGCTTGGCGATAACATCGGACAGACGAGGAAGGCATGGTTACGATTTCTAACGACATATTTGGATGATTGGCGCGTTCATAACGATAATATATAATATACGGGTCATTGGGAAGTAGTAATACATGGCGAAGATTGAAGATGGTTTTCTGTTGCCGACGAGGAGCACGTAGAGGCGGCTAGAGGAGGGACGGAAACAGCCCCCATGGTCCGTGCGCGCTAACTAGACGGGAAGGCACATGGCCGGGAGTGCGTGCACATAGGTAGCCCACAGTGGATGAGAATGACGACGATGTCGATGCTTGGGATGATTCTGAGGGTGTCGAAGCAGCATTTATTCACCGGTGCTCGAGCTATAATCAAGGACATGATGTCCGTGGTTTGAAGTAGATATAACTAGCTTTAATCGGCAACCGTAACGTAACGTAACGTAACGTAACGCACAGCGCTGAGCGAGCGAGGCGCGTCGTCTATCTGCAGGGACAGCGTGTGAGTGGAGCAGGGGGCTTGGCTTACAGATGGCCTCGTGGGTTGTTGTTTTTTTATTTTTATTTTTACCCTCTCTTTTGTTGCTACTGCAGGCCGCCCGTGACGGTTCAGCCGAATACGAGACGAGGCCAGCCTTGGTCCCACAACTTACAAGAGATGGAGAAGCACGTATATTTCCAGGGGATGGTTACTATTATCCATCCTGTTTTTATCCGCTACATCGGCGACTGTATAAACAGCACGGCGATGGAGATATGGGGTTGCGAAACCTTATTGCGTCGGTGGATACTGGGAGCAACCCGTCCAGTCGGTCAAGAGACGAGGGTAAAGCAGCGTGCCATGATGCCATGTAGGATGTAGGGCCGCCAGCTGTTACAAGCTAGAGCGGATAAAAAAGCCTGCCAAATGATGGTGACGGCGGTGGGAGGAACGAGGCCGAGGTAGCTAGCAGATGAAAGGCATGTACAGTAGATATATAATATACATACGTGGGTTTAAGCAAGGCGAGGAGGGTTGTGTCGTGTGTCAAGTTTTGGAATTTTGGCGGCACTCCTGCCTTCTGGAAGCTCCGTGGAAGGTCCCGGCTGCAGTGCTGAGGGGGGAGGGGAGGGGAGCGCTGGCTGCTGGGAGGAACTTACTGTACTGTACGGTAGGAAGGAGGGACCCAGGGTGCCAGGGCGGGCGGAAAGGAAACCACTAAATTAACTCACCACTCACACCTCGCCGTCACTCACCTACCTCTCCATCTCCACCTTGACCCTACTTCCACTATTACTACCACCCACTAACTACTACCACCTACCATCGCCACTACCACCACCACCACCACCACCACCACCCTTCTCCCTCAGTCCCCAATCCCCTCCCCTCACCTCACCCTTTTGTGTCTTGGCCATCTACGCCGCAGTCATTCCAGCTTCTTACTGTATCTACCGCCGGCTACCTGCTACCTACACACCTACACACCTACTGACTGCCCACCGCCGCTGCTTCCTCCCATCGCACACGTCGCCAATGAGCTGCTGACACTGGAACGCGCCGTTTCGCACTCCTCCACCACCACCTCCCCTCGTGCTCGCCTATCGACCCCAATGTACACTCGCCCACTTCCTCCTTGCCTGCATACTCTATAATTCTTGCCTGCCGCATCGCGAGGCATGCGCGTTGAACGCCCTTTCGCCCCTCCGTCTCCCCGCTGTGCAGTCCCGTCGTCTGTGGTTTGGTCGGCCTCGCCTCATCCCACCACCCACCAACCCAACTTTGTTTGATCCTACGCCCGTCCCCACGAGCCAGTCTCACCCCTCTCCCTCTGCATTCTTATCCCTCTCCCCCCGCTTCTCTTTGTCTTCCTCTTTGCTCGTTCCCTCTTACCGACAGTTACCATGCGCAGAGCTGGGAGACCCGCCGGCAGGGCCAATGGCGGCGTCATGGTCCCCGATCCCTTCGCCATGGTTCGCGCCTACGAGTCCGACACGAACCCCAATCGCCCAATTCGCCCGTCGCCCTTGACCGCGTCCACTCTGCAGGGCCTGCCGCTCGATCTCCTTGACCGCCTGCGTTCCTTCCCGCTGTTCCTTTCGGCCCCCGATACTTTCCTCGCCGCTATCGGCATACATCTGAAACCACACCTTTACCAGGCTCACGACACCATTCTTACAGAGGGGGAGCCTGGTAAAGCCATGTACTGGTTGGTGCGCGGTTCGGTGCGCGTAACCTCGCGCGATGGGGAGAGTACATATGCCGAACTCAAGCCCGGTGCTTTCTTCGGGGAGATTGGCATTCTAATGAACATTCCCCGCACCGCCAACATTATTGCCAATATGCGCTCTTTAGTAGTTCGGTTGAACAAGGAGGATTTGGAAAAGGAATTACCAAAGTTTCCCGACGTGGAGAGGGCCATAATGGATGAAGCCAAGGAGCGCCTTTCCATTCTCAAGCGCAAGAAGCAGGAGGTGGGCAAGAAGCAGCCTGTACTGGTCTCACGCCCAAGCAAGCGTACCATTGACCGCGTCGAAGGAGACGTAGTGGTTCCGGAGCGGGGTTCGATGCAGGACGGAGAAGTCGTCAGTCTGTACAAGAAACGGAAATCTCCGAGTCCAGGTCTTGCTGATGTCGCCGCAATGAGCGTTTTCGGTAGTGGTAGTCTCAATGTGAGACTTTTGCTCAAAGAACTGCCTCTCTTTTCCAGCCTTCCCCCAGACATCCTTCATTTCATCGGTCTCAATGCACAGCCCTGCTCCTTCCCTCCCTTCACCGATATTATCAAGCAGGGCACATCGGGTCGTGATGTCTATTTCATCGTCAAAGGCGAAGTTGAAGTCGTCAGCTCACAACCGTCCTTGGAGAACGGTCACACAAATTCACCCACTCAACAAACTGCCGTCATGGATATGGGCCGGAGAAAATCAATTGCTGCAGGCGAGAACAACTTCTCTCAAGTCAAAGCACGTTTGAAGCCGGGCCAGTATTTCGGAGAAGTGACGAGCTTGTCCCTCGCCCCACGTCGAACCGCCACGGTGCGTTCCATCGCCTCTGTGGAATGCCTCATGATTAGTGGCGATGTATTGAACGAACTTTGGGAGAGGTGTACTCCAGATGTGCGCCGTCAAGTGGAAGATACGGCGCATCAACGTCTTCGCGCCGCCAAGGACCACCAGGATACACCTGAGCCGAAAACAGACAGTGCGATCAAAATCGACTCCCTTGCCATTGCTGATAGGAGTGTCGGTCCTCGCACCCCCAGGAAGAACAGCGTGCCGACCGTCACTTTTAGCGACACTCCAAGCACACTGGAGCCATTGATGCTGGAGCCCTTCACCCCCAGAAGAGAAGAGAAGATGATGGAGCCCTACGATCCGGACCCGTTTATGAATTTTGATCTCGATCACGTCAGATCCAGATCGCGGAGAGGCTCTCTCGCGCCGCCTACTCCCGAATCGCCTACAAGTGGTGGATTCCCGAAATCCCCATCCCCCAACAGTACGCCGCTGTCACCTTCCCCTCTTTCAAAGCATACGTCAACACCTCCCGAGCTTCCGTTCGAGATCAAGAGGCCCAGAGTAATTCAACGGCCAAGTCGTTTCAGTAAAGGTATCTTCCCCGAAGCTGTGCTGGTCGGAATATTGAAGCATTTTGATGTATACGAGGCCATGCAATTACGCTTGGTCTGCACACATTGGAAACAATTGATACACACATCACCCGATATTTTGCACTTCCTCGACCTTTCGAAGTATAATCGCAAGGTCACAGACAGGATATTGTTGGATGTTATATGTCCCTTTGTCGGCAACCGTCCCAGAGAGGTCGATATCAGCAACTGCTTCCACGTGACAGACGAGGGTTTCGGCGCCCTCGGCAGCACGTGTGGACCGAGCGTCAAGATATGGCGCATGAAGAGTGTGTGGGATATCACCGGCCCTGCCGTGCTCGAGATGGTTCAAAAGGCCAAAGGGATGGAGGAAATTGATTTGAGCAATTGCCGCAAAGTAGGCGACAACTTGCTCGCACGTGTCATTGGATGGATTGTTCCCGAACTGCCTCCCGCTATGGTCATGGAACAGGCTCGACAGGCACAGATGGCTCACCGTCGTTCATTTGGTCAGAAGATGGCGGGTGCAAACGGCCAGCCCGTTCCTCAACCGCTGCCTCCTGGCACTGTAGTCGGATGTCCCAAGCTTCGTCGTTTAACGTTGAGCTATTGTAAACATATAACAGATCGTTCTATGGCGCACATTGCCGTTCATGCGGCCAATCGAATCGAGCAAATGGATTTGACGAGATGCACCACCATTACAGACGTTGGATTTCAGCATTGGAGTGTGTACCCCTTTCCACGGTTAACCAAGTTGGTCTTGGCAGATTGTACATATTTGACCGACAATGCTATCGTCTACCTCACCAATGCCGCCAAAGGATTGAGGGAATTGGATTTGGTAAGCATTTTGGCCTCCCTACCAAGTGCCATCACCGTTTGCTAATCATGTCTCAGTCTTTCTGTTGTGCTCTCTCTGACACTGCCACCGAAGTCCTCGCTCTCGGGCTTCCAGCTCTTACTCATCTCAACCTCGCCTTCTGCGGTTCTGCCGTTTCTGATACATCTCTCCGCTGCATATCTCTACACCTCCTCGAGCTCCGCCACCTCTCGGTCCGCGGGTGTGTGCGTGTCACAGGTACTGGAGTTGAAGCCGTTGTGGAAGGTTGCAGAGACCTCGAGCTCTTCGACGTGAGCCAATGCAAGAATCTCGGCCGGTGGCTCGAAGCCGGCGGCGTCCAAAGCGTGCGCAATCGCGGGCGCAAAGTAGTGTTCGAAATAGTCGCCGACGGCAAATGGAGAACTGGCAAATCGTCCAACGCTCTTCGATGACCGCGGATGGATTTTACTTTTTTTTTTCGCAATCTAAACGGCAGATGATAAATATTATAGATTTTTTTTTGTTATATTGAATGTATCTAAAGCGAGATTTTTCGGCGGTTTATCTACGCAGTGCTATATACTACTACTACTATTAGAGTCGGGACTATATGTCTGAATGTAAAAATGACTGGTTGTTAGATTGTATGTGTTGTTTTTGAGTCATGTTTTAGGAAGGCTGCTGCGTGGGTGCCGCGAATAGCCCTCAGAGAGCACCACATCCGCATCCGCATCTGCATCCCTCGACAAAAATGAACGCGACCGAGATCATTGGTGGAATGCGTGTGGTGGGTGTCGGATTTATTGTCGTGGCGTGTTTGGAATCGTTGTCCTTGTTTGGTTGGTATGTAGGGGGCATGGTGGGGGTGGGGTGTATGTAGGTTCATCGGGGTTGTTTTGTGTGTGTTTACTTTTTCTTTTTGTGTGTGTGTGCACTGTGTGTGAATTTGAGTGCACGCGGGATTGGGAGAAGGACGGATGAGTGATGATTTGGGTACTTGAAAATCTAGGGGTAAAGGATTGATGTTTCCGAGGGGTATGTATGAGGGGCGCGGGAGATGGAATTCGTCATTATGTATGCTGGACTTTAATCACGATCGAAGGGTCCCCTGCGGGAAGTTGTCGAGGAGAAAAGGGGGGAAATGAAAATGATTTTTTGTTTAAACGAAAAGAAAGGGGAGGGGGGGATAGTTAAGATAAAAAAAAAAGAAATAGTGTTACTGCTTGTATTAAGGTAAGCACTGAGCTTAATGTACATTTTTGCTTATTCAAACATCCTAGGACACTATTGATATGGTGCTAACCAGTGCGATACAAAGACAAACCGCCGTCCCGTATTGAGCTCCGGGACATGAGGGCAAACCACAAAGACCAATGGAACCTGTACCTTCGGACAATGGAGCGATTCATGAATCCGACAAAGGAGAAAGAGCCATTATCTTTCTACCAAATTGCTGGTCAGTCCAATATTGCCAATTGCATTTCTCTATACTCAGCGTATCTCTAAGGTATTCACGGGATGTCTTACACCAAAGGGCCAAATTATAGTTGGAACAAGGAGAAACCTATCAATGATCAACGGGGATATTGCATCTACATCTCGGTGCTGTTCCTCCATTGGCACCGTCCATATTTTGCGCTTTACGAGGTATACTACCTGTCCAAGTCCAATTAACAATTCCTTGTGATCGTGCTAATTCTCGCCAAAATTTGTAGCGGGTGCTCTACAAGCATGTCAACAATATTGCACAATCATATGGAACGGAGCCAGCTGAACATAGAGATGCCTACATCAAAGCACGCCAAAGACTTCCGCATGCTATACTGGGACTTGAGAATATCTATGGTCCTATCTTGTTGCATGATTATTTAAAGCACAATCCATGGAAATTGATAAGATGAGAAATTAACAGCTATAGCCTATTCAAAATAATAACTTGGAATTGATGAAGTCGATATAGAAAATTAACAACAACGCAACATATATGTTTGGAATGATTGGCACACATTTTGTTCCTTTTCAATGTGCTTATATAACAGGGCAGAAGAGAGAGGAAGAACTGTGTTGATTCTTGACTACTGACCATCTAGGATCTATATATGTTGGCTGTCAATATAGGAATCGACAGGGATATATGATGTTTGACAGGAGGAGATAGAGGTTGACATTGCAACAACTTATCAAATAAATTGTCAATTATGATCTCAACATTTCTAGTCCAGGCTCTCAAGCGCTCACGGTGTCGAAACATTCGGTGCACCATCCAGCTTGAAGTAGCCTGGCTCCAAGGTCTGGAATATTCCACGAGGATCATACTTTTTCGCGACCATTTTCAATTTTTGCTGGTTTGACGCACCATAGCTCGGTACAACGGCTTGGAATTGGCTCGCGTAATTCATGTAAAGATAATCGTTCGCCAGGCCCCTGCTCTTAGCCTCTGCAATAGTCCGCTTGATGATATTCGAATTTGCTTTGAGAATTCGGGCGTCATCTACTAAGTTTGCCCACATCATGTTCAGGTTGAGAAGGATAAGAGGTCCAGATGATTCGTATAGACCTAGTGGATTGCCTCCGTTGTTCGCCATGTTTTGCAATTGAGGAACTGTGATTACTTGAAGAGTTGCGGCGGGAACAAGCGAAGGGGCGTCCGCGATCGCTGTGAGCTCATCGAAGAAGATATCTTTGATAAAACTAGTGAAGTTCAAGTCGAGCTTAAAAGTCGCCGCCCAGTAACTATACCCAGTAAGCTCCAGTTTTTAATTGTTAACATAAAGGAGATATTGAGCTTACGTCTCCCGCAAGCCACTTGGGTTACTGGCATTAAATTGAACTGTCAAGTCTGAGAGACTTCGAACACGAGTAGTGTCAGTGACGTAGTTTGGTATAGAAAGATATTCTGAGAAGATCGAAGCATTTGCAACTGGTTTTGCGTACTGCAAATCGGCCTGGACAAACTTCGTATTCTGAGCGTATGCGAAAGACATAATCTGCGCCGCGTTGGGGTCTTCGGCAGAGCCTTTGCCTAGGTTGTAGAATGCCCGTATCACATCTGAAAATTGAGGCTCAAGCTGCCCAGTGTGAGTATAAGCCCAATCTATGCCGTATTGTAAAGCCCCCACTTACGAACAGCCGACCACCGCCCCACATTAGGCCTTGTTTAATGGTGTTGAGGTTGAATTTGGTAACTACACCAAAGTTCGGACCCCCTCCCCGAAGAGCCCAATACAGGTCAGGGTAGGAGAATGGGCTCGCAGTCACTATGACCCCCGAAGCGGTAACAACCTCAAATGACGCGACATTGTCACATGCCCATCCGTAAATATTCGAGAAGAACGAGATGCCTCCACCGAGGGTCAGGCCTCCTACCCCAATTGCTGCAACCTTGTACGAATGTTAGCGTTGATATTTTTCGGAATGGTACCACAACATACTCGTCCGCCAATAACTGTAAGATTCTGAGGCTCCAACTGAGTATAAACATCATACCAAATATTGCCAGGCCCAATGGAGGCAATCTTCTTATCCGTCGAAAGAGTCACCGAATTCAAACTTTGCAGCGCGACGACAATACCACCTTGAATACTTGACGCCCCTGCAAATGCCGCATGCCCGCCCGATTTGACGGTGAAGGGGCATTGGGTAAGGCGCGAAAGCAAAACAACGGTCGAAACCTCCACAGCCTTTCCCGGCTTGAATATGCAGTAGGGGTCGAGCTCTTCTTGTTGGACAGACCAATAAGCGGCAGTGAAAGTGTCATATACGGTACTACCCTGTGAGATAACTTTCGTTTTACCAAAGACGGTTTGAAGAGCGCTGCACTGATAGCCGCTTCATATGAGTATCGGACAGGTGAGTTGGAGGAGTCACTTACGGCTATCGAGCATGCGCTCGGCGAAGACCGCTGCACTAATCCCTCCAGCCCAGGAATTGATGATACGTTAACGCCATTCTCTAGGAGAGCTTTGGTAACGTTGAAGTTTGACGGCTCAAATGTGCTCTGCCCTAAATTTTGCCTCGCAATGAGCCCAAGAAAAAGCGATAAAGAGGTCCGCATGATTACTCTATGGTTGGATAGAATATTGAAGAACCTCAGATGGCGAGACGAAAAGCAGGGAGGTAAATGCAGAGCGACAAAGATAAAGATGTGGCGTGTCGAACGCAAGCGACCCCAATCACGAAGGAGCGCGCGGTATGCAGGCCGAGCCGCACTATGTAAGCCGCCCCACCCACCTATGGCGCACCCCACCTGTGGCGCACGCGCCCGAATAGGCAACCTCCTCATCAAAATTGTATTCTATATAGCAATTTTTTATGTTTCAACATTCAAACCCGTCCAAAAATGAAGCTAGACAGTCTACCGAGCCATCCTGATGATTTTCCTCGTCGCCCGCCTCGTCCACGGCCTCTAGCAGACCTCGTCGTCGCTCCGCGCCTTTGGCGAAGCTCACCCTTTACTAGAGCCTTCTGTGACCGCTCCTGTGCAACCTTGATACCGTCAAGCTCTGCAAAGCTAATATTGAGGTCTACTTTGAGCTTTGTGCGTTTATTAGGCTT